>VXAK01019409.1:78250-129830 GCA_013399435.1 Arenaria interpres | reverse complement strand
TCTCCTTTAAATGTATCTCATGTACTGTTTGTATCTCCTCTTTTTTATTAGACGTTAAACATTTATTACAGTGTTTTAGACTTCTCTAGCAGCTTTTAACTGTGACCAGAACAATCTTTGAAGCCAACAGTACTTAAGTTCTGCTTGTGTAACAATTTCTGAGCAACGCATAGTGATTGTTTCTGTGCAATGCTATTGTTTCTCTCTCCAGTGCTTTAGAGGTGTGGGGATTTTTGGTTTTTATTCTCATCATTCTTTAGGAGTTACTTTTTCTTTCTCACTTTGAAGAACTTCAGTAAGTGATTTCCTTGTTCTCTTTGCATTGCTAAAGACTGGAGCATTTGACTTGAATAATGTTTTTTTTTAAAAAAAAAATTAATGCATGAATGGATAGAAGTTTATCAGCATTTTTTTCTATCTTGTAGGACATAGTAAAGCTGTTCGAGACATCTGTTTTAATAATGCTGGCACTCAGTTTCTTAGTGCTGCATATGATCGCTATCTTAAACTCTGGGACACTGAAACAGGTAGGCTTATACTTGTAGATGCTGTTATTTGGTGCTACATTTAATTAACAGAAGATAATTGAGATACATTATCAGTCAGGGTGTTTCCAATTATGCTTAACGTCATCTTGTAGTTCACTGTTCAGACTTCCATTACAGGATGAATAATCTAAATGTTTTTGTGTTATCTGTAATGGTGCAGTTGACACTGCCTATATACCTGCATTTCATCTATCTTTTTATTTGAGAAGTTTGACAGTTATTTGTAATACTAGAACAATTTTCAGCAAAAAGACAAAGTTTTACCAAGTCAGTTAATTGCATGTTTACATTTACAGGCATAAAATTAAGTAATGAAATCACACTTTAGACGTAAACATGCTTAGTTTTGGAGAATTATGTCACTTGATCTTTAGCCTAACCTGAACCTGAAGAGCACTCCAAATAAGAAAAGGTGGTGGAAATTGAACTGCTGGTATAGGGAGTGGAGGGTAGGTCTGATGCTCCTACAGAACTGCCTGCGAGATGCTCTGTAACATTCTGCTCCAAATAGTTTCCGAAGCTAAAAAGATATAGATTTTTTCCAACATTCGTTTAAGCCTAACTCTGTTCCTAAGACAGAAGGTTTCCATGTTTCAAAAAGACACTAGCTTTCTTGCTTAGCAGTGTCACTAGTTTCATACAGCCAGAATACTACAGACTTGAGTCTGAACTCAGTTATTTAGACACCTGAAAAATGTATTGAGCTTTCGTATTAAAACTGGCTCCTGTAAGTTACGGGTAACATGTAATCGAGGTATTTATGGCTGAGGGTATGAGAAAAGGTCAGTGATTCTTTTTGCTGTTGGATTACTGTTATCCTTTTCTAGGCTTAGGATTGAGGAATTCTTGCCTGAGTTTAAGTCTCTTGTCAAGACAACCTCTGATCCTAAGGAGGTGATGCTTTGCAACGACAGTGGTCAGCCTGTGATAGCTTAACCAGTCCTGAAGTCCTGGATGTGGCCTGATGAGATACAGGGTACTGAGCAGTTATATTGTTTGCAAAGCTGTAGTAAGGTTACAGAACAGTTTGTGTATGTGTTTACACAGGTGTATGCATATAAACATGTGGAAGAAAGTATAATCAGAGCAGGGTAAATTCTATCCTCTAATATTCTTAAGAGCTTTAAAATAAGTATTTCCTTCTGTTAGTAAACTATAAGTAAAATGAATGGTTTTTATCAATATCTGCAAAGAAATAATCATTCCATAGAATTTCCAGCCTGACGCACTATGAATGGCTTCTCTGTTGCAGGGCAATGTATTTCAAGATTCACAAACAGGAAGGTTCCTTATTGTGTCAAGTTCAATCCTGATGAAGATAAACAAAATCTCTTTGTTGCAGGAATGTCAGATAAGAAGATTGTGCAGGTATGTCTACTTAATGTCTCTTCCTCTAAAAATTATGATATTTAGTAAAAAAACAAGGTCTTATTCTGATGTTTTTATTTGTAGTGGGATATTCGAAGTGGTGAGATTGTGCAGGAATATGATAGGCATTTGGGAGCTGTCAACACCATTGTGTTTGTGGATGAAAATAGAAGGTTTGTGAGTACATCTGATGACAAGAGTTTAAGAGTCTGGGAATGGTAAGTGTAAAAAATTGAATTTTAAGTATATTATGAGCAAACACGAGAGTTTATTTTTAAAAGTATACGTAGCACATCGGACACAGGAGTGTACCAAATTCTAGCTCGTTGAGGAAGAGCTGAATTCAATTATGTAGTTATATATGCAGTAGCTAAAATGTTTCACAATAAAGTAAATCCAGAACAATCTTGGCTAATTTCTGGTAACTGTTGAAGTTGGGCATATACTCTGCAAACTCCTGCATACTGCCACTCAGTCTAGCATGGGTCACAGTTCTTAACCATTTTTGTCCAGTGAAAGGAATCATCCCTTCCAAAATCTTAGTATAATACTTTCAGTGTCTTTGAAATAATTCTTAATGTCTAACAGTGAATTACTGTCTCTAGCTTACTGCCCTTCTGTACTGCAATATTTGAAAATTGGTTTTAAAGCCTAAAAAACCTATATCACTGTATGCAAAAGAAAATGTCTTAAATAGCCTTTGCTTTACTTGTGCAGATTTTATATGCACATTGGGCTGTACTTATTTTTAGAATTAATTATTAATTATCTTAATATTGTATCTATTGGAATCATTTCTCTAGAGATTTTAATCTTTAAAACTGGTTGCTTCCTATCACTTTGCTGAATATTAACCAACCCAGCCTGGCTTAATGCTCAAGACACTTTACAGGTTTCCTTCTTCCCCAAAGAAGACATAAGACAGCACTGTCAGCCTGAAGCATACTGCACTCTCTTAGTGATCTCTCTTCTCTCTCCTTTCCCCAAGGGTGTATTAACCCTTAAATTAACCTTTTAAAGAAACGTCTGCTCTGTTATATTAGTGTGTGTCGGTTTTGAAAGCTTTGAACTTAGATGTGCATTATATATTGTGTATTATGTAATATTTGGCCCACATATGAAATAGCTGGTTTGGTGTAGCTTCATTTCTGGTTTTCTGCTAGTCTGGGTTTTTCAGCAATCATTGATACCCACAGAATAAATACAGGAGATGACAGAAAAGTGAAAGTCCATCTAAGAAAAGCTCATAAAAATACAATTTTAAATGGCTTCCAATTTTTAACATATCTGGGCAGAGACCAGATCTCTCCTATCTGAAATGTTTTCCGCAAGGTTCTAGGTACTAAGATTTTCAGCATAGGACTTTCAAGATTTCTCTAGGTTTTCAAATTTCTTATTGAAATAATCCCTCCCGTATCTTTAGGTATCCATTTGGTTTTGCCGTTCACACATGCAAAGCTGCTGCACAGTATGGACACTAGTTCGACAGCTCTGTGACTAATCAGTTCCTTCCTAGCTTCTTTTTTTTTTTTTTTCTTTTTTCTAAACCTAGAAAAGAGACTCCAGTCTGTGGTTATTGGAATGTTACCCAAGCAGCCAGCAAAACCCTCAGCGTGTCTGTGATGGGCTGCTGTCATTGCCAGCAGCAGTGGTGGTAATGACCAAAGTCTGGGAACCCAGACTTAGGCTAGACATGTAATGCTGTCACCATATGTCACTCCAAGAGTGCCTCTGCTCAGTATTTCATAATTAGACCCATGTATTTACTGAGCTCCTTAAAGAAAAATCTTAGCAATATCCTATCTGCTAAGGAGTGTCTCCCCTCTGGCAAGTGGGAGGAGGATCTCACTTGCACAAATCTGTTATTTCCTTGTGATTGGATTGCCCTTGTTTTGTGAGCTTTGTGTTGATGGCTGAAATAAATAGCGAAGTGGGTGGATTTAGTCACTCAGTGGGGAAGAGCAGGAAAGGCACAAAGGCTCTGGCATGGGAACATCGCAACCTGATTGTTCCAGTAACAGAATTTTTTTCCTTCTGAAGAAAAAAATATGTACTGAGCTTGCTGTACGCTGAAGAAAGAGCTCCCTTGTTCAGATGACAGGGAAGTCAACTGTAGGCAATATTCATAACACAGTCGCCAGGGATGTTTTGGCTTTATAAAAAGCAAATGTAATGCTGTCTTCCTAGGCACGACTTTAAAACAGTTCTCCACAACCTGCCATGATATATGTTAATCAATCTGTAGGCATATTTCTATAATTTCAAGATCCAGACTTTTACAATGCATTAAAACTAAGTTAATGCATTAACTACAGAAGCTTTTGGAGCTTGAAAACTTCCATGCCAAGTTATTTCATTCTGCACTTCAAATCCTTTTTTCCTGAGTTCATAAGGAAAATTATTTGCAATTTAGGGTGATTTGGTTACTGCACCTTTTGGCATGTTTCTTCACAAGTTCTCCAGCACAGTATTTCTTCAGTATCCTACAGAAACAAAGCAGAAGTAATTATGACCTAAGTATGGCCTTAAAAGCCAGTAATTAAAGCTGGTCTAATTGCTTAGTTTCAGTTGTCTGGAAGAATTTTGTAGTATGTTTTGTAAACACTTTGACTTGGCCAGAGCTGGTAATGGGATGCCATGTCAGACTTCATCACAGTGAGGAACTTCTCCCCTGAGAATTTAAATCTCCTTTCCCCAAGAGTTCATCCCACGCGTGGATTTCACTGTGCTGTACACCAAATTGCAGTTGGTTGGTTGCTGAAAGTTCACACTGCAAGTATAGCACAGTCTCTTGCAGATTAAATGGTTTCTTTAGGAAGCATAATTGGATCACTTTAACATTTGTCTGCTTTCGTGTTTCATGGGATTGTATCGTTAGAGCACGGATATTAAAGTTGGCATGAGTATCATATTCTGCATTCTTTCTTCAAGAAATGCAAGACGTTATTTTATCTTTTTCCGTGTCTGATCCTACTTCGATAAACAGTGAAATGATTTAGGCAATTGACCTTGGAGGCTTATATTTCTTTTTACCTTCAAGTCAGCCAGCAATGCAAGACCCATACAGCGGCTGCTTAGTGATTATCCTGCCAGGCTTAGGAGGCTTCTCATCTCTGTAAAGCTATAACCCTCAGCGGGCCTTTTCTCTCCGTCTTTCCTGGTAAAGATACTATAGTCTCTTGAGAGAGCTCTTCACGACGTGTAGATCCCAGAATTGGATTGGGTTGGGTTGGGGGTTTGTGGGGATTTTTTTTCCTTCTTTCTTTAAAAGGATTTTTCTCTCTCCTGCTTGGGGAAGAAGTTGTATTAGAACCCCAGAGTATCAAGTTTCTAAATCTCAGCTGGCAGTTACTACTTTTGATATTTAAAACTTTTCAACCTTTGAAATGCTATGAAGTGGAGAAAGGACTTGAAGATCTTGAAATTTAAAAATTTGAACAAAAGATACATCACGTGAGTTTTGAGTTCAGGCAACCATGACAGCATCCTTCTTGGTAAATTTTTTTTAAAGGTTTTTTCTTTTAAGGGAGCTGGTATTACTTATTTAGCAATTTGACTGGAAGCAAACGTGAAACATAATGTATCTCTTTATTCTGCCTAATAGTCTAATACAGCGTATCCTGCAGCTGTCCTAAGTGTGTCTGGTGGGTTTCAACATAAAGCAGAGCTGTCTTGAATAAATTGCGGTAGATGAGCCTGCCTTCATATGTAAAGGGAGAGAAGGCAGGACAACCTGTGCTGCATTTAAATGTCTCGCTGCAGCACAATTCAGCATTGGAGACGCATCTTCTGTGATGAGACTTTATTTAATGGGGCTTCCAGTGGGATTGCGTTTACTTGGCATTGAGGGCTTTGTATGACCAGTGTGCTGAGGGAGGGTTGGATGGTGGGAGCTGATCAGGATCTGGCCTCACGGCAGCCATGAACTTGCGTCCTGGTGCAGGTGGGGTTTGAAGCTGTTTGGGTGTTGATACCAAAGGGTAGGATGGGGCACGGGGGCGGCTGCACTCCCTGTGCTGTCGGGTTGGTCAGCCTCAGAGATGATGTGGACTTTCTGTTATTCCCTTACAGGTTTACTGTCCAGCAGTAGTCTTAGGTCTGCCTGTTTGGAAGGCATTTATCCCTGTGCATGCTCTTATGCAGAGTGTGTTAAGGGGGTTGCCCTTCTGATTCTGAGGGGTAAATGATTTTAACATTTAACTCACAGGAGCATTTGTGTTGCTTTCTGACAACGGAGCAGCTTCTTGCCCTGCTGTCCATGTGCACGTTGCTTAGCACAGTGACGGGAAATAACTTACTCCACAATAAAATAGAATTGTAATTACCTTGCTAGTGTTGACTGTATTGCCATCCAGCAAAGCTCAGTCAACTAGTGCAAGGCAGCCACCCACGCTCTCTGCTCCAGTTGTGTCCCAGCAGCCCTTCTACAGTGTGAATTAAATAGTAAAGTCATAACCATCCCCTTTGTATTAATTAACGTTGCTACAGAACATTCTGCATGCGTTTTCTGCTGAATACATTAATCAAATCTGTGTTCTGCTGGAGATTTCTTTTGCTTAACGAGAAAGACACGCGCATACCTTCCCTTTTTACCAGTCTTCTAGTGTAGGATATGAGGAACACTGTGAATATGCACAGCCCGTTAGTAATTTAATTTATATCGTCAAAACCAAATGACAGTTCTGGAGGGTAAGGATTAGACTGTAGTTGTTTTTTCCCTAGGCCTTTTTACATGACAGTATATGTTTTTAACATAAACTGGCACAGTCCAGTATGCAGTCAAGACTGGGAGTTCAGTGTTCAGTTCAGCTGTGTACATTTGGAATTGGTTGATATCCTGTTTGGGGAGATCAGGAAGAAAAAGACATTTTCAGAGAGATATGAGAGGAGAGACTTCTGTTTTCTTCTTTTTGTTTCTTTTTATTTTGTTAAAGGAAAATGCAGAAATATTCCAGTTAAAACAAAACTCAAGTCAGTAAGACATTCCAATAAGATAAATGCATCTATCAGTCTGTTCTTGCTACCTATATAAGAATTTTTTAAGAGCTGCATTTAAACTGGAAGTGATAGAGTATCTTTGTGTTACAGTTTTACTCTTAACAATTGGAATTATGATTCTGCTTTAGACTCTGAGTCATTTGTTTGGGGTAAATTCAGTCTGTCAGAGGTTATCCTGTAGATGGCTCTGCAGCTGGAGCTCTCTAGGTGGACATTCATAATAGTTTTGAGCTTTTGCACACTCTTCCTTCGGACGCCACCATACACTCTCCATGGCTCAGTGGCTGAGTAAATCAGCTGGCTGGAGGCAGCCCTTTGGAACGTCTCCATGTCTTCATAAAACACATGCTTCTTCCTTTTGCAGGGACATTCCTGTAGACTTCAAGTACATCGCTGAGCCAAGTATGCATTCCATGCCAGCCGTGACTTTGTCTCCAAATGGTAGGTTAACACTTTACTGCCTTCTTAGGCCTTCTTTACGTAGGCATGGCTTACTGATTATATCTCTGTCGTGTTGCCGTGAGGCGTCCCCCTGTCACCTCACCCGCACCCCCAAATCAGTGTGTGCATTTATTTCAAGATTAGACTGGATATGGTTTTGATTTTAAAGATTAACAAGTACATCAAAATGAGGGGTTATATCAGGATAACTGTATTAAGAGCTATGATGTGCTCTTTGCTGTATTCAAAATACTAAGATAAACAATGGTGGGAACTGATGATGGCTGCAAAGTACTAGGCAAGTTCAGCAGTCCTTGTGGTGCCACGGTTAAAGCAGAAACTGATGTTGTACATGATCCTGTTAATGCTGTTCCTTCCTGTTCTGAGTATAGCCCAAATAACTCTTGCATCAGAGAAATCCCAAATTATCTCAGTGTTTCTCTGTGTTAATATTTCACTGGTGTTTATGTTCTTCAATTAGAATCAAACTTGTAGGAGAGTTTAGTGCCTCCAATAATCAGTGAAAATCCTTTTAACAGGACAAAATCTCTATTATGTGTTTTGGCCAAATAATATAGCTTTAGTGTCAACATTATTAAAGTGTTGCCAGATTTACAGTTCACAGTACCTTGTGCTAAGCAGTGGCTGATCAACTTGTTACACAGCTCAGGTTTTCAGTCAGCATCAAATTGTATTTGTTTTGCAGTATAAATATTTTATTCTTAACAATAGAAGTGGGTTTCTAATATAAAAAGGAATATCCTGGAGAAAGAAATAGCTGCATTTAAGAATGTTAGCTTCCCAAGCTGGCCTGTGTCAATTCCTGTTTCTGAAATTGCACAACTTGCTTTACTCTGATCCAGTTTTTCAGCTCATCTCATTCCTCCACATTGAAATACTGGATTTCTCATTCTTTTTCCAGTTCTGGCTGGCAAGAATTTGAGTATTGAGTTTCTGAGATGAGATGGTAAATGATGTTAGGGATGAAGAAGTCATCTTTTCAGCTCAAGACATCAGCTGTCACATTAACTAAGATTATTTTGACCTACAGTAGTCCAGTATCACACAGAGCAATTTTTTTTTTCAGTAGTTACACTACAGATTGTGCAAGGTGCATCATGCATCAATTTGGAGTTAAATGATTCCTCTAAAGGAAAGTAAATTGAAATTTTTACAGATGTGGAACTTTTCTGCTTAGAGACAGTGATTTATGAATATCATCAATTAAATTTTTCTTTCTGAGCAATGCAGGAAACAGACCTTTTAAAAAGTGGAAGAGAATAACACGCTTGAAGTACACACTCAATTTGTTTCTTGGGGAGGCTGAAGAAAATCGTCAAATTCCAAGCTAGTAGCTGGAAGTGTGGTCAGATTTACAGTCAAGTCAGCACATTTTGTGTTAGCACTGTTTGCATAAAACAGTGTAAAGGCAGTGACATTAAACAGAATTCAGGACAGAAGTCTCTGTTCTGTGGTGTCTGTAGCACATCATCTTCGTTGGATTCTCAGGCAGGAGTTGATGCACTGCCAAGACACAAAATGAGATAGAGTTAAGATTAGAAAAGCCTATGGTTTGTTTGGTTTGGGTTTTTTTCTTTCACTAAAATATCTGTATTAAATTGTATTCCATTAGGGCAGAGAATACTAAATATTTGCAAAAATGTATAAAGATTTTCAAACAACTCCTGAGTCTACCTTAGACCTGTTTTTTCCATAAAGAAAATAAATGATGACCATCTCAGATTACCCACAAAACAGGTAATGAAATAGATTGCAGCTAGGTGGATTTTTTTTACCTCATCTAGATTACTTGATTATGTGCAGCAGCATACTTAGTAACTTAAAAGCTTCTCAGTAAGTCAATGAGGTTGATGCAGCACGTTGTTTAACAGCCAGAGCTTTTCTACAGTCCTGAGTGCATTTGGTAGGAATAGGCGTCTCAAAGCCTGTCAAACATAAGGTTTTGCCTCTTGGCAGTTGTACCAGGCAGAAGCAGTATCAGCTGCTACCTAGAACCCTAGTACATAATAAAAATCTAGATTAAGATAGTGCAAGAAAAGTTATACAATTCTCTTAAAACGTTCCAGTTAAGTCTGTTTCTTCAGATGATGCACTCTCATACCACCTTTCTGTATTGCATTTGTAGGAAAATGGTTGGCTTGCCAGTCGATGGATAACCAAATTCTGATTTTTGGAGCACAGAACAGATTCAGATTAAACAAAAAGAAAATTTTCAAAGGTCACATGGTAGCTGGCTACGCTTGTCAAGTGGATTTTTCACCTGACATGAGGTAAGTTTTCATGGGAATGAGCTTCATCTTAAACCTTGCCAGCGCAGACACTAAATTTCTTCTTGAATCCTCTGCAACATTCATTGATCACAGCCACCCTGTTAACTTGGTGTTAGAGTTCTTGAGCCAAGCAGCAGAATGGAAAGTTTGCTCTTGACATTCAGTAGGACTAGGTCAGCGGTCTACTCAATGGTTGCTCTGAACAACATTTAGAAAACAGTCCATGTAGTCCAGATTCCCCATTCTGCAAAGATGATTTACCAAAGATGATTTACACTGCTGGTAAAGCAGCCAGAGACTCCCCTTGTTTTGCCCAGCCCTGGTGCAGCACAGGAGGCTTCCACTTCTGGCTTGCATTTGCCTCTTTTTGTGCATGATCTGCAGCACAGGGTCTATTCCCACAATAATGCACTTGTCTAGAATACTTGGAATTTGGACTTGACCGGTTTTCCCAATTGGCAGGTCTGGTGTGGGTATCCTCATTTATTGTTCAGACAACCATCTTTTTCATCCTGTTTGCTTAGTAATATGCCCATACATTAGCCACTGTATGTGCATAAAATATTCATTACTATAAAAACCCGAGAATAGCCTCAGCAAAACTGGAAGAAGTGGAGAACAGTGTCCATAAATTTTAGAGAAACTTATGGCACTTTCTGTTTTGCTGATGTATTCTCTTTAGTTCCAGTAATACAGTGTATGGTATAATTGCATTGCTTAGCGCATTTACCTCGTAGCTGATGAATCACCTTCTGCAGGACTTGTGTGCTTTAGACCACAGCCTGAATGCTGATTCTTTGGTAGGTATGTGTGCAGACTGTCAGATGTGAGGCTCTTTTCCATGGCTCAATGTAAAAGTATTACAATCCAAGCAGTCTTCACGCATGATACAGCTTTTCTTTTAATCCTGTTAATATAGCTATGTGATATCTGGAGATGCAGATGGAAAACTTAACATCTGGGACTGGAAGACAACAAAACTCTACAGCAGATTAAAAGCACATGATAAAGTCTGTATCGGTGCAGTGTGGCATCCACACGAAACATCTAAGGTCATTACATGCGGCTGGGATGGTCTTATTAAACTGTGGGACTAAAGAGGATATGACGAAGATCTAAAGATGTAAGTCTTGCAAACATCTGAGATTAGAGTGAAGTCTGCTGTAAAGGTGGGTAGACACTTGTAATACTGCAGTTCTCAGCTAGCTGTATATATGCACTAAAACCAGGGAATCTTCAGAAGATACAGCTGAAAGGATATAGTTCTAAATATGACCTCTGAGTATGAGAAGCTGAGGTCATCTGAAGCATGCAGAATCAAGTGTTAGTTTGTCCTTGTCTCTCTTTGTGCAAAACACTCTCGTAAAATAAAATAATTTTAAGAAAAACTATTTTTGTGGTTCTGGCTGTGAAAGATGTAGGGAGTTAAGGGAGAAAACCAGCAATTGTGTAACTCTCCTCCTGAGAAGCAATCTTTGATACCTACTGCAATAGAGCTGGAAAAGGGGCATTTGTTTACTTGGTTTTGGGTGGTATTTTGTTGTCCCCAAAATACTTCTGTCTTTATAGAACACAACCCCACTTGCTAAGATCTGTTAATTCACAGTATAAATCAAGAACTAATCAGAAGCTCGCAGTTGTCAGGTAAACAGTGTCAACTAAAGACTACTCATAAACTCTTGGTTTCTGTCTGTATTTAACAATAGCATCATGCTGATCACCGAGTTTCATCTTTACAAGTACTCCTCAATTTCAAGATTTTGCTTGTAATTGTTGTGTATTAAGTGGTGTTTTTCTTCTCCCTGTATGCTGTTATGTTCCAATAAGCATGATGTACTGAAAAAAGAAAAAAGTGAATGTCTCGTTCAGTTTGAAATACACTGTATTATAAGCCCCATAAAGTTTTTGACAATTTAATGTATATACATGTCACAGTTTTTCTCTTTGAAGAACTTATTTTTAATAAATCTTTTTATAAAAATTCTATCTTCATTCAATTCTTGTCTAGCAGTGTCCATATAAAATATTGCTTACCCTTTCGTATTTTAATTTGCAGTTGTACCAGCATTTAGATAAACTCATTCTCTCCACTGTTCATACAAAACTAATGCAAGCTAGAAGCAAGAGAAAAAAAATCCTTTTTAATTTCTTAAAGACTCTCTTTTTCCAATGTGGTTCTTTTCACAGGGGAGACTCAACTCCTGAGCTCTGGTGCATGCTGTGCCCTGGGGGCTGCTTCAGGAGAAAGTCGACTGAAGTCATTTAGAACAGTTTTCTTCCCTCAAACACATTTCCTAAATGGGTATGTGGCAGTGTGCCCTGACCAGTAACAGTTTATAAGTACGGGAATTGGGGAAGAATGGAGCAGATACAAAAACTTCTCACAGGAACATATATTAACTTCCATATCAGAGAAACCCTTCCCAAATGCTTAAAAGCCTTTAAATCATAATACACAAAATGTTTGGCTCTGTAGTTGGTACTGCATTTTTCCATGTCACCTACCTTTATTTTTTATATATAGAGAGAGTATGTACAAAGTAAAAATATAAGTGTATAAACCTTTGTAGTAATATATCAGGTGTTGTTTTTGGAGAAAAAAAATATGAAATATTGACTGAATCATTTCTGCTGGAGTTGATGAACTGCGATTAAATGTTTGCAACAAGCCCAGAACCAAAATTCCCTTAGAAACTTTCAGATAAAGTCCTTTGTCCCTCGCAGTTGGTCACCGTGTTAATCTTCTGTGGAATTTCTCACATCTGCATTGAAGCCTGCAGGGGGAATTTTTGTGAGGATAATTCCCTCCTGTCGGCTGGAGAGTTGTGAACTCCCAGGCTCACGTTGTCAGCTACTTTGCTGTGCACAAGGATCAACGGCGCGGGTCTGTGTGGTGCGAGTCTAGACTTGCCTTTCCGGCAGCCACCTGGGAAAAGATTTCTTGCTGGGCTAATTAACTCGAATCATGTCCTTCTCTTATCTTCCCAATCTCATGTTTCGCCAGAAATTGGTCTGTTGCAGATGTTGGTCAGAACAAGTCTAGACTGAGAGCCCTGGGCTGAACGTGGCGTGTGAACAGACAGAGCCAGGGAAAAGGCAGCCTTGGGAGAAAAGGGAAGAGCATGTTTTGAGTTCCCCCAATTTATTCTCCTCTAATATTAGGTGGAGAATGCAACAAAGTGATTCAAGCCTAAAGGAGCTTCTTGGAAGGGCTGGAGGCAGGCATGTCGCACTGCCGGGAAGGAATACGTGCAAGCTGGAGAGCAGGGCTGCTGTCACAGCTTCATCATTCTGTTCCCCTTGGTCTGTAACTTTCAGAAATGATGTGCCAATGTGTTGCCACTTCTATTAATACCAATTACTTTTACAGCGAAGGTTTTACAGATAAGTGAACTATCTCCATCATTCTTGGAGTTCGGCCTAGGAAACTTTATAGTTCCTTTGGCCTGGTGCCATCTTTTTCTTGGACTTTTTTCACATGCGAGAGGGGGAAATATCCCACATATCCTCATGCAACTTACTGGTAAGAAGGCTGTCTTTCTTGAAGCAGATGGTCTTGGCATCTGTCTTGCACAGAGTTTATAATTGTCCACAGTAAGATGGGGCTGCTCAGTCTTTGCCCTCGTTAAGAGGAACAAATACCTAAATCACTGTGCATCCAGAAAAGTCCGAGATTGTCTTGTAATAGGCCAATTTTTAGCAATGGGCAGATGTTCAATATACCATTTAATGCTGTGGTCTATAAAGGCTGATTTAAACAGTCAGCTTTGCAGATCTGACAGCCCAGTAACACAATGTACTTTCCTTCTTTCTACCAGCTGGTTGTTACAAACTTCTGCTCCCGTTTGCTAGGAAGACTCCATATGACAAGCAGCCTGCACGAGGGGGAACACGTGGAGAGCGGAGGAGGGAGGGAGGGGAGTTTTGCTTGGACGACTTTAAACAGTTGAGCCTATACACCAGAGAAGCTAGTTGCCAGGGTGGTTGTTCCTCTGGAGACTACTTAAGGACTTGCTACTGTAGGTTGATTTCTAGCATACGCTCAAAATCTAAGTCTTGTATCTTGCAGTAAAATATGTCTTTTCTGTCAGGCTTGCTGATTAAAAAGAAACAGATACACCATGGCTGTCTTGCAGCACTCAGAGAAAACTGCTTGTGGCAGGGTTATGTTTACAGAAGCTCCGTGCAGAGTTTAAACCTTTTAGAAACAAGTTGTAATGACTTAATGGGGCAGGGACCTCTAAATTGGCCAGGTGCACTGGAAGTTTGACCTCAGACCTGTTTGTTATCTTCTTGTATGATAGAACATTTAAAATGTTTAAGATGCTGAAGCACTGAGTCTTTCTGAGTCTCCTTTTAACCTGCTGCACTTCGTGCTGCTGGGAGACTGCTAAAATTAAACGTTATTGCAGATGCGTTGGGTTTGTCACTCAGAATAAGAGGTTCTCATTAGGCCTTAGGTCTTCTTAGCTGCCAGCTCTAACTGAGCCTGCTTCCCTTCTGACTTGGGAAAGAAGAAAAGAAAGGATGACAACGCAAATCCTCTTGGGAGTCATTTCAGTAACTGGAAATTTATGGAGCTTTGAGACCACTGACAGTTACCAGGACACGGCACTAGGAGCTGCAGATCTTTCCAGTTCTCCCAGCATGATTACAACCACAGTTGGTGTCTTGCTGTAACTCCTCAGCTAAACTCCTCAGTTGTGAAGTAAGTGCTTAAACTCTTGCAAGGGAACACCAAAAAACAAATATGCAAAGATGGCCTGTGCTAGAAGAGCTGTAACACTCTCAACTTCCTCCCGTAGCTTGCAGCAGGCTGATCTCCCCAGGCAGCTGTGCCTTTGCTCGCCCCGGCTAGTTGGTTTAATTTAGCTCCCACATCCACGTACAACCTTGCTCCTTCAGCTCCGCTGTATATACTCTGTAAAACCCAATTCCTTCCAATATTCCTTGCTCGGGAGATGGAAGAGGGAGATCGGACTCCGAATGAAGTCAGTTGTCAGGCCAGACATCTACAGGAAAAGGTAAGCCCCTTTCCCCAGAGTTTTCAAAACCATATTGAGTTCCATCAGAACACCTTCTCTGCAGCCAGCTGCTCTCTTTCTCTGCCCTGGTGATGACCCTCTGGGAATCCCTTGGGGCAAGGCTCGAGTTGGTTTTGTTCGGTTTTGGTCGTAATCCTTCCAATATTAAAATGGTGGAAGAACATTACGGAATAATTTTTCTTCAAGTGCTGAATTCTACTATGTCTTAGAGCAGTCTTCCTTCCCTTCACAAAGAAGAAGAAATAACAAGGTGTTTCAGGGCCTGGTGATTCAGTTTGCGGGGTCAGCGTGAGGTTTGATGATTTCCCAGCCTCTGTGTTGTGGCTGCTGCTGGCTGGTGCCAGCAGAAAGATGCTGGGACACAGCTGTTGCTGCTGCGGATGCACTAGACATCTGGCACCAGTCAGGCGGCCGTCCTCACATCCCTGCAAGGGTGGTAGCACCTAGGGTGGTGAGCCCACTCAATAGCTGAAGGTGGATGCAAGGGTGGGATTCACGTTATTTGGATTTGATTCAGAAGTGGAATTTGAAATATAGGGGGAGGGGAAATACCAGCTGAGGCACAGGAGCATTTTAATTACTTTCAGAAGTTTGTACTGTGTACTCCATTGAACTTTCTTTCAGGGAACTGCTGAAAAATAAGCACGTATGGTGGTAACCCACCAGGAAGAGCAGGGATGTTGCATTGGTATTCAAGTCTGAGTGGTTTCTACACAGCACAAAGCAGGCTCCTGTTTTCTGCTTGTGTAAGGTTCTGCCCATCGGGATAAGGGACGTAGCATGGGCTGTCTTTGCAAAGGTCTCTTTCTGAACCAGCTGAAACTCTTCACAACAGGCAGGTCAAACTACACTGTGAACAAGGACTCCTATCTAAGGGAAGAGATCCATTCATTATCACAGGCAGTTCCCTTCAAGTGCCAGGCTTGATCTGCAGATGCTGCCCCTGAAAGCCAGCAAAGGGAGGCAAGTATAAATATGTCTCTGAATGTAGGTCAGCTCTGAACTTCCACCGGCGCTAAACCAGGTCCCTACTGACTGCAATTAAATGTCACATTGTGTTAACAAGCAGGAAGAAATCAAGAGTGGTTTCCTACTGAATAACCCTGAGGATCCTTTCAAGGGCAAGGGAGCAGCTAATGAAGCTCATGAAATCAAAGTTTTTGAATTAACCAGATGGTCTCAGCTGTTGAATAATTCACCAGAGAGAATGAGTGCTATTTCTTCAGGTGTGCTACTGGGTGATATGTCTTCTTGGCATCTGCCATGAAAGGCCAGACATATGTTCCCTTTACGCTTTCTTTGATCTTTCACAGTTGAGAGGTGTTTGTGAAGAACGACCCTTCACAAGTCACCAATAGGATCAAAGCCTGGGGCCAGAAGCGCACGTGATAAACGTCAGGTTTTGGAGTGGGGCAGGAGCTGAGACATTTCTTTGGTCAAATTTTGGAACCTCCAAGGAAGCCAGCGTGGCATTCAGAAAGGGACTGGTTCCCCTGGAGAAGAGCGTTAGTGTCCTAACACATGCCTCTCTGTGCTGCCGTGGGCTCTCTATGGAAAGCCCACGTTGCAGTATTAATTATGATAGTTTGGGGGATTCAAATCTGTCACTGCTCTTCATCTTTACCAGGTCACAGGCAGCACCTGTAAATTCTGATTCATAAATGTGATTTATAAATCACTGTGGGCCTCTCTGCAAGGGGAACACCCTCATCTCCACACAAGGAACTGTGCAAATAACACTGCCACTAGACACAGGTCATCTCTGCAAAGATCCTTTTTAGACCCAGCTGAAACATAGAATCATAGAATGCTTGGAGTTGGAAGGGACCTTAAAGATCATCAAGTTCTAACCCCCCTGCCATGGGCAGGGACACCTCCCACCAGAGCAGGTTGCTCAAAGCCCCATCCAGCCTGGCCTTGAACACCTCCAGGGACGGGGCATCCACAGCTTCTCTGGGCAACCTGTTCCAGTGCCTCACCACCCTCACAGGAAAGAATTTCTTCCTGATATCTAATCTAAATCTACCCTCTTCCAGTTAAAAACCATTACCTCTCATCCTATCGCTACACTCCCTGATGAAGAGCCCCTCCCTGTCTTTACTGTAGGCCCCCTTTAGGCCTGGTGGAGGTGTCAAACTAGCACCGTAACAACTCCACTTTGGGAACAAGACATGGTCACTATGTCCTTGTTAGCTGGGGGTGGCACTGGCTGTGGCTACCATGACTGACCTGAGCTGCAGGCAATAAGGACATTCTGGGCTGGGCTTTACCTGGCACCAGGCTGGAGGCAATGGGCTGGCTGATCTGGAGAGCTGATGCAGACACCTGCAGGGAATGTGGGGAGATGCCACCTCGGGCACTGAGGGCCAGAAGCCTCAGGGAAGATCAGAGCTGGGCAACACCCGTAACGACAACACTGAGCAGATTCAGGGCAGCTGAAGGTGCCAGGAGCAGTTGGTGGATGGTACTACATGGACATACAGCTCAGGAAAGGGGACAGACCCCTCTTTTGCAATGAACTCCAGTGCAAGAGCATCACTGAGCATGTTGCTGGCAGGTCAGTCCAGAGATGGATGTTTGCCAGGTACCACCTGACGAGTTGGGCTGATTCGGCCCCTGTGCTCCTGCCTTGCCCCAGTTTGGTCTGGCCATCTTCCTGTGCTGCTCCCAGCAGTAGGAGTTTGATTTTCTTCCTCTGCTGCCACCCAGGGTCGGGCCCTCCAGCAGTTCTCTGAAGAGTCATCTCTCTCTGGCTCTCAGACCAACTAGAAGGTTGATTTTATTGCATTCTCCACAGGAGATGCTGGATGCTGCCCAGATCGGGCACTCAGGAATATTTTAGCAATGCCACGACAGGCCAGTGGCCCTTTCTTCCTGCCCAGGCATGGCCACACGGTTACCAGTCTCCAGGCTGTGGCTATAATGGGAGAATGCCTGGCCCATGCTGGTTTTAATGGTGCACTCTGTACTTGAAGAAGGGGGCAGCCACCACAGTTTCTGTGCAGAAAGGTCTGGGAAGTGATGTGGAATATAACGCTGGCATGCAGTTCCTGCAGGGCTCAGTCTGCAGGGAGGTCATCTCAACAAGATCCTCACGTGCTTCATGGCCTCTCTAACTGTCCTCTCTTCTCCAGAGCTGCTCCTGGCCAGGGCAATGCTTCTTGCAAGGAGTCATCCTACAGGAGCACGACAGGCTCAAACACAGGTGCCAAACATGTGTGGATGTCCCCATGGTGGCTGAGAGCCAGCATTCTGGGGGAGGTTGGCTGGTGGGTCTTCAGCTCTGGCTGAAGCAGCAGTCGGACACAGTCAGCTTGTACCCCTGCGCACCTACCCAGCAGCCCAGTCATTAGGAGATGGGAACTGAATTAATTTAAGAGTCTCTCCTTTAGGCAAAAAGAGATCAATAAAAGTGAAGGGAGAAGGGCATCAAAGCAAGACCTCAGTGAGGAAAGCTGTAACTCCACTTTAAGAGATACTAAGTAGAAAGGCACAGATAGTGCATAAAGTAAGAGCTGTTTATTTTCTCCCATAATATCACATAACTGCCTCCAGAATGATAAATGGCTTTTATCTATCCTGTATCTGAGATAAGGTTTCCTTTAAAATTACCATAGTTATTGGAATCTTTTCTTGCAGAGGATGTATTTGCTACAGCCTGAATTGTTCCTTACACTACCTGCCAATCCTGAGCAACAGACTAGCTGAGAGTTTACTAAAATCTGGGTCTTAAGCAAAGAAAAACCAGGATGGACTTCCACTCCATTTCTATAATTTGCATATACATCACCATTTTTGCTTCAGGGCAATAAATGATGGAAGATGTGCATCCCATTGGAATTTTAACACCTGAGAGAAATCATGTAATTTGTTTTTTAACCTCTATCTACTGGTTTCTTAAACAAATTATAATAAGCTACTAGGCTAGTTACTCTAAGACTAATCAGGAGGAAAAACCTGTGCGGTGCTAGAGCCCATATTTTTACGCATTATTAATAAATCAGGACTCGCAGCTGGGCTTTTGCAACCCCATTATTTGACAAAGGGGAGTTGAGCCATTCTGCAGTGCAGTAAACGTGATTGTTCCAACAAGCTAGATATCGTTTTGGGAAGCCCTCTTGCATTTTAATGAATCTCCTCATGGCCCTGCGCTGTTAAACCACCTCAGCACTTAACGTAGGAGGACTGCAGCAAGCATTGCTGTCACAGAGAAGGCATTTCCTACCTATTTTCAGAGGTTGCTATTCCCTTGGGTTGTGTATTACCTGGCTCAGGGATGGCAGTATGTAGCTTGGACCCATGGAAAGCATTTTGCCCCATGTCTTGCACACAGGGAATCCAACACATCTGCAATAGATCATCTTGATTACAAGCACTGTACAGCTGAGGAGATGCTGGGCCCCCACAGCACCCTATTCTGGGTGACTGCAAAGCCCCTCGCCCTCTGGTCCAGGTGGGATGTGCAGAAGCAGAAACAGAAGCTACATTTATAGAATCAAAGAGTATCTTGAGTTGGGAGGGACCCATAAGGATCATCAAATCTAATTACCTGCTCCTTGCAGGACTACGTAACACTAAACCATACAACTAAGAATGTCATCTAGACACTCCTTGAACTCAGACAGGCTTGATGCCATAACCAGTTCCCTGGAAAGCCTGTTCCAGTGATCCATCACCCTCTCAGTGAAGAAGCTTTTCCTAACGTCCAATCTGAACTTCCCTTGACACAGCTTCATTCCATTTCCTCATGTCCTAATGCTGATCACCAGAGAGAGGGGATCAGCACCTCCCCCTCTGCTGCCCTCCTTGAGGAAGCTGTAATCTGCCATGACGCAGTCTCCCTCAGCCTTCTCTTCTCCAAGCTGAACAAACCAAGTGACCTCAGCTGCTCCTTGTAAGCCTTGCCCTCAAGGCCCTTCGCCATCTTTGTCACCCTCCTCTGGACACACTCCAGTAATTTAATGTCCTCCTTATATTGAGGCACCCAAAACCGCACACAGTACTTGCCACACCAGCGCAGCGGGACCATCACCTCCCTTGACCAGCTAGCGATGCTGTGCTGGATGCACCACAGGACACAGTTGGCCCATCTGACTGCCAGGGCACACTCTTGACTCATATCCAACCTGCCATCAACCCAACCCCCAGATCTCTTTCTGTGGGGCTGGTCTGCAGCCTCTTGCCCCCCAGTTTGTATGTACAAGCAGGATTACCCCATCCCAGGTGGAGAATCCCAACTTGCTTTTGTTGAATTATACCAGAAAACAAAACAGTGGCAGGAGGTATTCCTTACCTGTGAGGCAGACTGGCAAAGGTGGCCTGGCCGTATCCATTTACTGAACTCTTTCAGCTTCCCAAACGAGGTGGCTGCATCCAAGTTGTCCTTGGCTTGGGCTAACCTCATGGCTGTGCCTAGGGATCATCTGAGAGAGGCCTAAATGGCCCGAGCCAAAATTGTGCCAGGGATCTCATTAATTAAGCAGATAGGCATTCCTGTGCACGCTGCCTGCCACTGCTTAATTTATTAGCACTGACACAGCTGGGATCATCACCTGGTCAGTAGTCCCAGCTGGGCTGCACCGTCCTCCTTCTTCCATAAACGAGGCATTTGATGTGAAGAAACCCGTGTTAAGCCCCTTTAGAATTAAACTCCACTTCAGAAAATCCCAGTGTGAATAAAGTAGATTGATTTGGTTTTAAATGGAAAATAAAAACCGGGAGGCAGTGAATCAGAGACTCCGTACAACACAAGGCACTGTCAGCGTGACTGAAAGGCAGTAGATTGAAAACCAGCGTGCATTTGTTATAAAAGAAGGGGTTTGACATTTAGTCACAAGTTAATATTTCAAATGCGATTTGGAAGACTGATACGAACCTGAAAGCAGGAGGGCACGGAGGTGGCTTTCACTGAGGAGATTAAAATCCCCTCCATCTCCACTAGCCCCTCACCACCGAAGCAGGGAGGGGTGTTTTTTTCTGCATCTTCCAAAGCAGCCCGATGTCTGTGGCCAACATGGATGCTCAAAGTCAGACTCACCGCAGCAGCTTCAAGCCCCACGCTGGGCTCTGCGGGTCCCCAGAGCAAGGGCGGTGGGAGGAAGGCTGTCACCCCAGCAGGGTCACCCGCCTGCTGGCCTCTTCTGGGAGAAAGGAGGCTGAGCTGAAGGGATGAAGCAGTTTTCTGCTGGGGAGAGCGGTCCCTGCCTGCCCTGGGGCAGCAGAAGCCCTCAGAGAGGTGGGAGAGGGAAAGCAGATGCCTGGCCTGGGGCGAAGCCTGGGGAAGGTGAGGGGAATGGCTTGATCCACTTGAGAGGAGAAGCGGTGGCGCTGGGAGAAAGCTGACTCGCCTGCCTGGAAAGAAGAGCTCCTACACTTATTTTCCCCTCTTCTGTCTGCTCGCTGAGGTCCTGTGGGCATGCTGGGTCCAAGGCAGAGCCCTGCTCTGGGAAGGAGGGGATGAGGGAGCTGAGGAAGCAGAGAGGTTGAAAAATGAAAGGAGGGTATGAAAGGTGAGAGGATGGATTCCAAGATTGCCAGGATTCCAAGAGCAGGAACAGCATGGGGACAAAGAAAGAGTTGCTAAAAGTAGGACACTGGGCTGAGGCACACCAAGGGAGGGGCACTGAGCCCTGCAGAAGCCAGAAACCAAAGGCAGTTACAAAGGCTGTATATCACAGACATGGAAGTGGTGTCATCTTGTATTTTAATGCAAAGTTTAATGTAAAAATTTTTTCAAAGAGAAGCAAAAAACCCAACCTGCTACGTATTTTTTTAGCTCCCCCCACCCCTTAGCTCCTCAGGGAATGGCCAAGGCCGGCTCCCAGGAGCACACTGCACCACTGGCCCAAGGCTGGAGAAGGCACGCAGCAAAACATTCAACTAAACCCCAAAACAAAGGGAAAAAAAGACCAGGTTTCACTTTCATCTCTTTTAAATAAGCATCTCACTAGATGAAAAACCATTTGCTACAGCCACTGCAAGAGTAACTTAAAACAAACCCTTCTTTGAGCAGAATAACTAGGGAAGCCATGACTTGTGTGGCTGAAGCCTCAGGAGGGTGAGGAGGGGGAGCACTTGTGGCAGATTTTCCAGCAGCTGAGTCTCTCTGTCCCATCCTCTCCTGTGTCAGAAGCGCTGAACTCGCCTCCCGCAGCCAGGCTGCCTTAAGGAGCCAACAGCAGAGCGCCCAGACGCTGCTCCACGAAATAGGTAGGAATTTAGTCTGGTGGTGATTTCTACCTCTGCCAAATTCAGCTGAAATTTGCCAGTGGGCTGAAGAACATACTCTTCTTGCCTAAAATTTGTTCCATGGGAAACAAGGCCAAAGTAAAGAAGGCGCAAGTCAAAGATCGCTTTACCAAGAGAAGTAACACCTGACCCTTCCTAAGAAAGGCACCTCCTCACCACCACTCCCCTGCACAGCTCAGCGAGCAGAGCTTCCCGGGGCAGCCCCAGCGATGCCTTCTCTGCTGGCAGGTTCAGCCATGGGGCAGCCGGGGAAAGCCAGGCTGTCACCCACTCCAGACACACCTCTGCAGGCACCTCTGTCCTCTGAGGCGCTGTACCTGCTGGCAAATACATCGCTATACAAATCCGCACCATGTATCTTCTCCTAGTGCCAGTTCTTTTGACAATGTATAAAAATAAAAGGCAGTCCGTTTTGTTAGCAGTCACCGTGTGCATATTTAGCAACTTTAGCCAGCGATGCCAAAGTCCTCTTCAATAACGCTACGGGGCCAGATGGCTCACAGTCACACATCATAAATTCCTTTCTGCTATTTCCATCTTGTATTTACCCAGCTCAGTGTGTAACAGCTACTGGCGTTGAAGGCTTCCTTTTTCAGAAACATCTGTGGTTTTGATAAGTCTTTGTAGGTATGGAAAAGCCTGAAGTCCTTCAGCTCCAGTTCTCGGAGCAGGCTGTACCAGTACCGCACCACGGTGCTGTCGTTGCCGCTGACCTCAAACCCAGGCCAGTGGATGTGCACCTCAACGACCAGCTGTCCTATCTGCTCAACAACATCTTCCAGGATCAGGTTTTCCAAAATTTTCCACTCGGCACTCTCCACATCTGCCTTGAGGACATCAATCTGCAACAAAAACACCATTACTATGTGAAAATGAGAGGCTTTGCAGTTATTGTGAGTAACATCTGAGGCCAGGCTTGGCCATTTTATAACATACATAATTGTTACTATGTGCAATTCCTCTTGTACCAAAAAAAAATTAAAAAAAATCTCAGAGCATCATAGGGACAGTACGTGAACTTTCACACTTCCCTGTTCACAGCCCTTCTCCTCCTGTATCCGACTCTGGGTCTGAAAAGCTTTGTACCCCAAGGTGTCTGATGCAGCTCATCCTACAACCAAAGCATGCTACTGTTCCTTCACAAATCTTGTAGTGGCATCAAAGCTATGGAAAAAGGAAACCCACCAAACTGAACAAAGACACAAAGGTATTACTGTTCCTTACTTCTCCATCACAAAATCCTGTGACAGTGATTACTTGCACCACAGTAGAGTGGGGTCCTCATGTGCCAGATGCTGCAGGCACCACACAAGTGCAAGAGAAGGCAAAAGTGAAACGAGCGAGGAGGACCAAATAAAATAAAATTAGGCAGAGAGCCTGCAGGGTTTTAAGGTCAGATCCTCCAAAGAAAAAGGGAGAGCAGCAAAGAAGCCGTGAAGCTGTCTGAAGGGAAAGATACATCTAATAGAAAAGTGCCCTGTTTCAGTTTTAGACAGCAAGATATTCAGCAATTCAACTTCTCACAGCCCAACACAACTGCGGGTTGACTTTACTTGGAGATCAGATGGGGAAGGGGAGTTGTATGCTTTAATAAAAATGGAGCATTTCATCACAATTTCAGACCTGGTAGAAAACGATGATTGCTGCAGAGCTCAAGGCCCTGCGGGGTTTCCCTAGGTCGGTTCCACCTGAGCTGCTGCTTCTGCCCATCTGCTCACGCTCAAGATGCATTTGAAGTGAAAAACTACAGCACTTTATTTAGAGTCAGGAATAGTTAAAAAAAGAACAAACACACCTGGCCATGGCAAGGGGCGGCCACATCTACCTTCCCTTGTTCTCTGGCTGGCTGACTGGAGGCACCAGGGTCTGATCTGCTGAGGTGTCACAGCCACGTCAGCCCTCCTCAGGGGCTGTGCTCCACTGCTACGGATGGCCATGGGATGGCAAGAATTGCTAGGTGTCAAACACTTGTTGTTCCTCGTCTCCATCTCTAAAACGAGCATTGAACACCCTCTGTACGGTGGAAGGGCTGTGCCCGTGAAGGGCTGTGACAGTTTTGTGGGACAAGCTGTAAAACAGCAGAAAACAAAACACTGCATTTTCAGAGCAGGACTTGGAGAGTGAGACTTGAATGAGGTCCACGGTCACAGACTGAATAATGACAAGCCAAGCCGCTGCTCATCTGCTCATTAAGGCGGCATTGTGCCTCCTCCACACGGAGGGAGGCAGGGGGCCAGTGGAAAACGACGGAGGGGTTATGGAATTAAAACCCGTATTGTGGCATGTCCCCACAGGGAGCACAGAGGAAGGCTGCACAGACAGCCTTACCTCTGGTATTGCCTAACTTGACTCTGCAACAAAGAGCCTGTCAGTCTGTCCATCTGTGGGTCAGGGAAACAGTTTAACACAGAGCTCCTTTGGGTTCAAGGGGAGGCTGAATGTAAATGAGGCTGCTCATGTCATTTCAGCTGAGAACAACTTCATGGTTGAGCTCACTTGTTTTCCTTTATACATTTAAATAGGTTACTTATTTTTCAGACACCAACTCGCAGCTCTACCTGCAATGCAATTTTGTAGGTAGCTGATTCCACCTTGGTGCAGTTGCCATAGGACCAAGCTGCTGCACTTCAGAAACCACAGGCTTTCATCTTTAGGAGACTTCTGTTACTTTGAAAGGAGATAAATTATGCAATGTCTTTTTTTTCTCTTTTTTCTTTTTTTTTTTTTTTGCGGGGGTAGAGGGAGAAATGTTTCTAAGTGTTTGCTTTTGTTTTCCCATGCTCTTGCTTTATGGCAACAGTAGGACATCTTTTTCCCATGGTAATGGTTCCAATTCATCATCCAGGTTTGTTTGCTTTCCTCTCGTGACACTGACTACTGCTCCTGCTGCTCAGCAGGCTCTCTGCACGCTCTGCGCTGCGTTTGCAAAACTGATCCGAAAAGTGGCTGCTAACCAATGTTTCGGCAGCATAAAATGAGATACCGCAGTAACTGCTTAAACACACACTGAAGTGACCAGGGAAGGAACACAGAGCTCACGGGGATGTGCTGCATACACAAACCAGAGGCTCTGTGCTGCCTTCAGTGTCCAGCACTGCCCAGAGAGACCCACAGGGAGGAAGGTCTCTACCCACCAACTTTTGTGACTGCCTTCCAGGCGAGTCGTCCATCTCAGCCCAGAGTCTCCATTTTATGCCATGGATAGGGGAAAACAAACAGCAAAACAGCTTTGTGTCAGAGTATCTGAGAGAATAACAAGCATCCTGCTAACACCAAATGGCGAGTTGATTACACCGCTCAGGAGATATTTACCCTCCGTGATAAGCAGAGCACTACTGATAAGAAATGCACTACCACCTTCCAGACGCCTCGATTCAAAGTGCCACTGAAGGGATTAACGGACAAATCTATCAATTCAGAGCTCGAATTCACCTGGGAGCACAGCTGGAGCCTGTGGCTGAGAGTAAATCCTGGAGGGCAAAGATCTACAGTGCCTGAAGGTAAATGATGGCAGTCAGTAGCCCACCGGTTTCAAGACTAAGGCTGGTTCCTCTTATCTTCCACAAACTAACTAAGGTTATCAGTAAAAAATGCAGCTTTTTAAAAATGTTTTCTCAGTGTTTAGCTCCCTTGACAAAAGCACTGCAGCACTGTAGCAGCTACACTCGGAGGAAAAAAATGGCCTTTCCTCATGCATAACCAAGCATATAAAACAGATGAACAAGAAAGTGTTTTAGTTAGCAAAGGTTAACGCGTACAGTACGAAGGCTCATTTCTTCTTTTTAGGGTAATGACTTGTTACAACTGTGCATCATTTCCTAAAGCAGAGATCAGAGCTCTGTTTGCCTTGATCAGTTTTGAACTACCAGGGTTAACGGGGATTTCAGGCTCTGCGCTGCCCCATGGGCACCATTTAAAGCTCCCCGTGGAGAAGAGTCAATTGAGAGCGAGTAGCTGGAGGAAGCAATTTAGCTGTATTACTTCCAGCATGAACTCAGCATGTGGAAGCGGCAGCCAGGAAAGGCAAAAACCAGCAAACACGGTACGAGTCAGGCAAGGAGGATCCCTCCCTTCCCGTGGGAGCAGCTCTGCGGCAGAAGGTGGGAGCAGGGAGAGAGGAGGGCTGGTTACAGCTCTCAAGCAGAGGAGAGGAGCTCAGAACCACAGTCCTGCACTCGGGATTCGAGGCCGTGAGGAACAGCCCTCTGCTCCAGCTCCCCGAGACAGGCTTACCATTTCGACATCAGCTTTTTTTTCTCTTTTTTCTTGCTTGCTTATGCTTATTCTTCTCCTCTCCACCTAAGTACCATTTTCTATTTTCAGCTGACAAAACTCTAGAAAAAGCTGTTTAATTCATATTTTGATAGCGTGTGACTTTGCAGGTAACAAGCAGGTTCTTGAGTGTGAGTTTTTTAAATGTAGCTTCCCTCTTTTCCCATCTGCAACCTTTCAGCATACGTCCTTCGCTTTCTTTCCTTTCAAAATGCATCCACAGCCCCTCCTCAGCAGCAGGCAGCAGCTTGGATGTTAAGTCCCTTTCATTCCTTTTTATTCCGAGCCGAGGCTGTAATTGATGGCAGACAGGATGCCACGTAGCCTAATAGCA
Organism: Arenaria interpres; assembly: GCA_013399435.1. Lineage (NCBI taxonomy): Eukaryota > Metazoa > Chordata > Aves > Charadriiformes > Scolopacidae > Arenaria > Arenaria interpres. Next base: position 103,285 of record VXAK01019409.1, on the reverse strand, counting down.
AATTATGCTCCCAGCAGCTTGCAACTGCCTCTCCCTACGCTTCCTGCAATCCATGGGAGGAGGAACCATCCTGGCTCTCCCCGAGCCATCCGTCAGGCAGACTGGGACTGCTGTGGGCACCATCTGAGCAACACCTGCGCTGAATTCAGAAGACAAGTCAATCGCTGCACAGTGATGTACAGCTCCAAACAGCAGCACTTCTCTCTCAGATTACCTCCCTTCCTTCCTACTCACATGTACAAGCCCCTCTGTGGTGGTCTGTATGGCCAACTTAAAAATGACTCTGGGACAAATGTGTCACTTGAGATTACAGGCACCCAATGCGACAGATCGGGAACAACTGCAAGTATCTGCTTCAGGCATCAAAGCCACAGAGGTGGTTCGTGAGCCGGGTGCTTACATGGTCTGTGGTCTTTTTCTACAGTAAAGGGCAACTGTCCAGTTGAAGTCACTCACACAATATACACATCACTGAAACAGAAATCCAGCAGTGACTGCAGACGAGCTTCTTTCCTCTGCTCTCACCGTTGATCCTCCACAGCCTTGCAAGTGACAGAGAAGTCTTCTTTTCTCTCAGTTTCAGTGATGGAATGCTTCCATGAAAGCATTACACAGCAGGGGCAGGATATTAAGTCATTTCACGTTTACCACTTAAGCAGGAGAAAATGTTTCAAAATCATATTAAGAAAACTTATTTAACTTTCTCTGACGGCCAACTGTCAGTATAGCAACAGCTTGCCAGAAGTAGTAATGGCCCCAGACAAATGTAGCCATCCCGAAAGCCCACCTGGTGCATGCAGGAGACATCAAGCCCAGCTGAGTGCTGAGTCCCAGCACTTTGCCCATGCTGTCCCACTGGGGACCGCTCCCAGCAAGGACCCACGTGGGCACCCCAAGTCATCCCCTCCCACAGCCCCAGAGCCCAAGCGTGGGAGCAACCTGGCACTTTTGTTCCACGCTTTTTCCCTTGGTCTCTGATGCCGAGACATTTCCCACGTACTCTCTTACATCTGGAAGCAATTTCTCTCTGAAGACTCATTACAGAAAAAGATACACCACCCATCATTCTCCACTCCAGCCCAGTTAAGCGATGCCACTTACTCCAGTGAGCAGGGAGAGAAGAAGAGGACTGTTAGCTGGCAGGAGGTTTTTTTCAATGCCACTTTACCAGAGGACAAAATAGTCTCTGGACAAACAACTGCCACCTGACTTAGCATGGCCTGAAATCCTTTCTCCCTGGCTGCATTTGGTCAGGACGCTGCAGGGTTTCACCTGTGACTTTCCTGTCATCCCAAACATCTTTCTTCACTGTGAGATTAGGTCTTGGCATCTTCCCATCTTAACTCACACTGGGCACTGGACCAGCTAAAGATGGCAGCTTACTCGTTAATCATCTTCTGGTCATAAAAATAATGTATGTCCCCAAGACTGAATCGATTTTCAGACAGGTTTGATGGGTTTACTTAGCATTACACTACAATGACCTTAAAGGTAGAATTATTGTGCTTAACATGTTGTCTAGCTTTCTACCCAGCAAGACCAAGGTTCCTGTGTGACCCAGAGAACAGGACTTACAAGCCCTCAGCATGGGGCAGGCCAACTACACATGGGCAATCCTGAGGGAGAGGACCTTCCCCTCACAAAAATCCTGAGCATCAAAGATCTTGGTTCTCCACCTCATTAAACTGAGACCAGTCTCCAGAGCAGGCAACAGGAACCTCACCACTAGCTGAGGACTCAAAAGTGATGCTTTCTCAGAGGAAACAGGGTGAAGAGCCACCACGAGGACATGAGTCACCAAACAATGACCTCCTCACCTGCTCAGAGTGGCAGTAGCTCACAAGTGAGCATCCCTGCTCAGAAATACTGTGTCCCAGCCACCATTTGCACCACATTACCTTTTTCAGTTTGCGTGGCTCTTCTGTTGTACAGAAAAAGACGAAAACAACATCCCCCCACCAGGTCCCTCAATCCGAAGGCGAGATTGCCCAAGTGGGGAAAATCCCACATGGGAGCTGCAGAAACCCTGATCTTAAATGATTTATCGGCCTGATCAGCAGCAAGAGGTCTGCTCGCCAAAGCCCGTGCTGCAAACAGACACTTTCAATATTGCATTTATCCCAGCAGCAGCCGACAGCCCAGGCTGGAAGCGCAGCCGCCCCGCGCGCAGCCCTGGCCCAGCGCACAGAGTTCCTCTGCAAAGAGGGCATCCAGCCATCCCATCTCACAGGAGATGTCCCGCTGCCCGCTCCCCCCGCAAAGCGGGGAAAATCCTTTCATTTCTGTTCTTTTGATCTCCTCGGCCAGACGCTGCTGGATGCCTGTGGGAACGGATGTTTACTCAAAAGAATAAGTGCTGCACGCCGGACCCTCAAGTCTCTCATTAAAGGAGAACAAACGCTCCGCAGTCTGTTTGTGTTGCCCCCGCACCAAGCAAGGACAGTGGGACCCAGCTCCGTGCTTACGTAAGGCCACGTTATCCCGGTCCTGCAAAACGTGAAAGCCAGCAGTCCCACCACAAATGCATGAGGAGGGAAGGAGGGGACAGTCAGCGTGGGAGATTTGCATTAGAAGGCAAATACTTATGCAGCAACTGATCCTGAAGCCCCAAGGAGCAAGACCTGCGAGTGTGTTCACACACACAAGGGACAGAGGGCTTGTGCTACCGTAAAATGGTTGTACCCAGTAAACAGCATGCAAGAGCTGCTAGTGTTTATTATATAGTGCTCGTGGGGGCCTTCAAAATGTAAGTAGAATCATAGAATCATTGAATCATCTAGGTTGGAAGGGACCTTCCAGATCATCTAGTCCAACCATCAACCTACCTCTGACAAAAGGGCTCAGAGTCCCATCTTCAAAAAATGTTCACCACACCTTAAAGAACATCTTATGGAAGGAAGAGACCATGCAGCCCCAGTGTAACTGAGTACCTCCGATTAAATCTGGTGGAGAACCTGGTTCCCATCCGCGCTAGCCAGCGCAATGAAGTCCTTTAAGACTACATCCCTTCACGGGCTTTATTTGTTTCACTCCATTTCTGGTCCAAGGTGCCAACCTGCCTCTCTCTTCCGCTTCACTGTTTGTCTGTCCACCCTGTGGTTTGCTTGCAAGCGGGAAGAGAGCTGCATGTTCCTGAAAAGGTGAATAAGGAACATCCTGAACTGCTTGCATGACTAGAAGATTTCATCTGGAACGGGCAGTGGGGAGGGGGAAGGAGAGCTGCTGTGGCTTTGACCTCTGGATTTCAAATTTCTGAGAGTGGAGGGATACCTTAAACTGCTGTCAGGTCTAAAATGAGACCAGAAAGGATCCGGACACTAAGGTGAAAGTATTCAGACAAGAGACAGCCAATTCCAATGACAAGAATTTGTAAACAGTGACTGGAGGAGGGATGAGCTACCAGGGACAAACGTGGAGGAAAAAAAATTACATTAATTTACAGAGCTCCTAAGTGTTCTGGATAGGGCATTTATCTAAATGACTTGTTAATGTCAATTACTACCTGCAAATTGTGAGAAAGATGGGTAGCAGGGAAAGACCAGGATGCTTATGGAAAGGGGGTTGCTCTCAATTCTCATAAAACCAGCATTGTGCCATGGACCACCACCCTGAGCTGATGTTCAGCACCCTGGCCGAATTAAAACCATACAGATTAACGTTATTGTGCTTAAGCTGAAGCTGGGGAGCGTGCACAGAGGTCTGAGCTCAGCAGGTGCCCTGCATCTGGTACCACCTTGTGAAGCAGGGCGGGTTCCCCAGGCTCCTGCCAAACTCCGGTGTCGTTGGGAGGAGGGAACCAGAAGTGACTGGCTTCTTACAGCAGCAGCATACCAATGATGACTCCAGGGTGCCTGCAGCGAGTGCCGTGCTCTTCTGAATGCAACTGTTTGACACTGAAATAGTGCTGCTGCTGTTGAAAAGGAGGTGGAGGGGGACATCAGTGCACCAGACTGTGCTGGGAATTGAACATAGCTTGTGCAGCCCTCTAGTAAAGCTGGGGGGAAGCAGATTTTTAACACCTGATTTTTCTGAAGGGTCTTCCCTCACAGCAGCAACAAAAAAGTAAAACAAAACCGTAAAAAATCCTGCTTCTTTTCTAGTTTTTAGCAGACAATAATATGCTTTGACAGTGTTTTGTTCCTTTTTTTTTTTAAAAAAAGAAGACTTGCGTAAGTTCTGCTTCAATAATGAAATACTTTCATTACAATTCAGGCATTACACTAGCCCTTCTCCTAGGGGAAGAAAAGGCTACGGATTGCACCACATTGAGTCCACATCCTCATTAAAAAGATCTTCACCCCACGCCTGACAATCGCATACCAAACAGCACCTTGAGGTCGCTCCCTAGAAACACCCCTATTCTTAACAACATCTTAAGAACTGCTCCTGGTGGAAAGAATTTAAATGAGGTGAAAGGAGATGTAAAGGACCAAGAGAAAACCCGGTAAAGGAATGTGTACGAGGCATTCCTTGCACTCAGCACAGGGAGCGGGAGAGGCTGTGAGCAGTAAATCACTGTCCAAAGACCTTCGCTTCCAGAAACATGAGGTTGTCAAGCCCACTTCTCCATACAGCCAAACTCTTCAATCTAGTTACAATTAAAATACTTTACATGGCAGCTGCCTCAGCTGACTAAGCAAATGAAGAGTAATTACCACTTTGATTTCATTATCTCTAAAATTAAAAAATACATACATCCAGGAAAGAAACACTGTGTGTCAGGGGCTTGCAGATTACTAAGGGGCAACCATTACAAGGTTACAGAAAGCAGCGTTTCCAACTGCAGCTGGAAACATCTGCACCAGTTCAATTTTCAGCAACTGGAGTAAAATTTGCTAACTCACTGATGCACCCCCAAACAAAAGGCTCATGCACAGCAAACAGTTAGTGGTCAAACTGCAGCTCTACTGTAACTCCAAGGAAACTGGTTGTGTTAGACAGAAAATTTATTTGGTCCAGCATGTACAAACATAACCTCAAAGGGACTGAATGCCTGTGTTATGGGCAACAAGTCTCACAAGAACTCATAAATCAAATTACAGAGCTAGAGGCACATGCTTATTGTAGAACAACACGCTCTCCAGCACTCTGAGCTTTTGCTTTAATGGAATGACTTAAAAAAAAAAAAAAAAGACAAAGCTTTATATTTTCCGGCTAGCTTGCCCAATGTTATTATCTGCAGTGCTCTCCCTTTCAGCAGCAGGACCAGCACAGAAATCAGGGATGTGAGACAGGTTTGCAGAACTTTGAAGTCCTGATCTCAGGACGACTTGTCAGACAGATGCCGAGCACAGAGCCGAGTCTGGAGTCACCACCACAGCTTCCTACATCCTGCAGTTTCTTCTGGGTGCATGCTTTGAGGTCATCATACACCTGCACAGCAGGTCTAACTCCTCCTGCATTCATTCACAGCTTTCTGGTCCCACACAGAAATTAGAGCCGGAGCAAAGGAACAAACAGGGGAATTAACACAGAGACTTTTAAGGGCGCACTCCCTCCTCACTGCTCAGGTCCCTCTTCTATTCCCACGGCATGGGTGCGTGCTGCTGCCGCCCAGGCTGCCCGCTGCCAGCCACCGACACCGCTCTCCACTTCTTAGCCCTTCCAGTTTTTGTGGATTGCTTACACATGCACGCATTATCCACATGGCTCAGGTCACATCTGCTAGCATTTTCCCACTACGTGTTAAAAACAAAACAAAATCAAACCAAAGCCCAAATACACACATATGCTCCATCACTATAGCAGACCTGCGCGGCTGACAGTTGCAAGAAACTCTGACTTTCAGGAATAACCAACCCACAGTAAATATGAAACTGCAAATCACTCTCCTAATCAATTAAAAATTATTCCAAATATCCACTTTGAGAGCTGCTGAAATAACTATCTGCCAGGAAAACAAGACAGAAAAGTGGGAATTACGTGTCAGCCCTCTGGGTGTCCCAATTATTTCCTGCGGCGCTGCAGAGAGGGGCAACGCTTCTTGCAGGTCTGGGGGATGTCTCTTTCTCGCCACTAATGGCATTTTCTTACACAGCAGCAGTACTGGTGTTTGAGGATGTTCCAACATGTTGTTATTTAAGAAAAAGAGAAAAATAGGGAAGAGGTGGCCACCAGTTTCAGCTGGATTGTCCCTGCATGATACTGAGGCAAGTCACCTGAGGTGTGATGCACTTCACGCAGCCCTAGACATCTAAACCCAAACCAGCTGTCCGAGCTCCCTTTATAGACCAGAGAAAAGAAGAGGAACTTCTGAAGGGCAATTTGAGATATGCAGTGCACATCATCCAGCCTGTTTTTAAATGTCTGCCCTTTGATGAGATGAACTGCACCTTAACGGTTTCCCTTGAGTTTATGAGGACCTCAACAGCTATCTCAAATGCAGAAGTTAAGTTAATGGAGGTGAGTTCCATGATCCTCCATCCCCTGGCAGGTCATTTATTTAGATTATAAGCTCTTAGAGCTATGGTACTATATCTGCCCAGTGCAAAAAGGGTCCAGTGCTAACATGGGACTTTACTGTGCTGAGTTACTCTACTACAAATAGGCCAGGACCAGCCATTTACACTTCAAAAAAACCACTGCTCTGTGACAAATCTCTTTCTACTGTGCCACGCAGAAACCGATATAACAAACAGACAGTCTGATGTGTCCCCATAAAAGCAAATGGGATAAAAAGTGGTGGCAGTGCAGACATTTCCAGGGGAGGAAGGAGAATAAGATGGTCACAGACTAAGCCCTCGTTGGGACTTCTGAATAGTACTGATCGCTGATGCTCCAGCAGCAGAAGGGGCAGCGAAACACAAATAAGATGTTACAGGAAATACAAGATCTCTCATGTCTGAGAAGACTTAGAAAGGCCGGTACGATGACCCTGCCAAAGCAAAGGCTGTTCTGGATGGTAAATAACAGCTGCAGAAAAAGGGCCACTTAAGCCTAAAGACCACTGATTACACAAGAAAAGTTGGATGTGAAAATAATGAGGCTAAAAATAGATTCCTTCTAGAATTGAGATTCTGGAAAAGCCCCAAATAAGCATAATAAGACAAAGAAAAAATTAAGTCCTTTCAAGACAGAACTCCAAATATTTACTTACGGATTTGTACGATGCAGCAATTAAAGAGATCTGGTCTCATTTGGTCTTTCTGATGCTAAGTCAAATGGAGCAGAGTGCAGGTCTGAACTTGCGCCTCCTGCTCCAGCAAGATGAAGGGGGCTGTTCCCCAGCTGCAGCAGCAGCAGTGACAAGGACAAACCTCCCTGCAAGAGCTCCTGGGCTTCTGAGCTCCTGGCTTCTCATTCTGAGCTCAGGCTTCCCCATCTGGACATAGACCAGTTTGCAGGCGCTCATCAACCAGTAACGAGGACTTTTGCTAAGTGAAGATGGCAGCTGAGCTGAGTTTAGAAACAGTGGTGGCATCCACAGATTGAACTTGGGCACAGCAGCCCCTTAGGGAATGAAATTCATGCTAATCAACCCCCAGGCTCCCTGCGTAATACCCAAGTCTACCCTTGCAAGAAAGTTAAGTGGTTTTGTCTAGGCAGGGTCAAGAATACAACAGACTATTCTGGCCCTGCAGCCCTGACGTGTGTGTAGTAAAGAGTAAGCATGGATTTGCTTGCTCCAAAACTTAAACATGGACTTCTCCCAACCTTGGAGGGTTAATTTTTGGTTTTGTCAATCAAATCTCCACGTAAAACTAAGTTGTTACACAGTTTTCCCAGGGCTTTTATTTTGTATTTATTTGTGTACTGCCAAGAGAGTCGATATTCAATTTTCTTTAATCTTTGCTCTTTCCCACTAGTCTTCACAAAACCGAAAGTGCAGCACGAAATAGACTCTATAGTATCTGCTTTAGGAGAGGGGCAAGTGATAAATTACTTGCCTAGGAGGAGATGAGGTTATTAACCAAAATGGCTTCAGGGTGTAGCATTTTGAAGTTGTGTCGAGTATTAAATAACAGATGAAAGGCAGGAGGTTTCTCCTTTTGAAACCCTAAATCTAAGCCTGTTCAATAAAACGAAGCAGGGAGTGGTTTTCAAGACCGGAGCGGATAAAGCCTTGAACAACCCGGTCTGACTTCACAGCTGGCCTTGCTTTGAGGGGGGGACTGAATCACAGGCCTCTCAACATCCCTTCTGACTTGAATTATCTAGCGGCTCTGCATGAAGGAAGCTGCCCATCCAGCTATCACTAATCCATGGCATACACCAGCATTGTAGCATCCTCACCCCAGTAGGCAGTTAGAGAATACGAAAGGGAAAGCTTTCACAAAGGTGAACTCTACTGCAATAAGAAAGAAAATCTTGTGGACTCAGTGGCTTTCTCCCTTTTTTTGCTCTGTTCGTCAGCAGTGGAGTACAGACTGTGCATGTTCGGCAAAAAAAATTGGGAGGAGGGAGGGAAGATGAGCAAGATCAATGTTTACATCTTTATCCTTTCCTGTGGACGATAAAATACTGTTCTTCTCAGAAGATACACCAGTAAATTTTCAGTTTAGATTTGTGTACCAGGAAACAGGACTCTCATGACATCCTTTGGAGATTATTCCAGGGCTTAAAAGATTTCACACTCTAGCAGTTCCCCAAAATACTCTTGACTACATGTTTCCTTTGTCAGTCTCATCCTAATACACTACTAGATAAGTCCTCTACCTCCAGGCTATTTACAATCCCCAGAGAGTACATCACATAGCCAATCAGAAAGATCAAGTTCTTTTAATCTATCCTCAAATCCACTATAACAGCAAAAACCTGTTTGTATTTCTTGCCATAATAGCAGGATGGGTTTCCCTTTCTGTGGACGAGGTCCCAGTACTGACTGCAGAATAGCAGGTGCACTCTCATCTAAGCCAGAGCGTAAACGAACCCATCCAAGGTCTTTGATTCCCTTGCACACAAAACCCTCAAGTTGCATGTTTTCTTGTCAAGGCTACAACAGCAAGAACTCCAGGAGGCCTTGTCTGTCCTCTCTTCATCAGCTCGATCCAAAGTCTCTGACGTCAGTGGAAATAGTCTCAGTCACTTGGAGGGTCTTGGATCAAGTCCCAAATCTTAAAGAATCAAAGCAAGGAGAACACGAGGCATTAACTTCAAATGCAGCTGCCTGGAATTCCTGCCTTGAAGTGGAAACGGAACGACTTGGAGGGTAGGCGGAAGGATTTTTAAAATTAAAAAGAATGGGACGAAGAGCATGTTTTAACTTTCTAATTGAAAAAAGCGCTTTGGAAAATATTCTATGAAACTGTTTTGAATTAACTTATTTATTCACTCAAGGGAACATTCCACTCGCATTCACCGGAAGAATGAAAACCTGAATGTCACAGTTTTTACTTTGATGTTCTCTTCAAAAATTGGAGTTTATTGGTGTCTTTATGCAACATACAACTTCTCAGGCTGCCTTCCAAATTAAGGAAAAACTAAAAAGAACAATGTGAGGACATTCAGCTGTCCTGGCTGCAGCAACCCATTCAGGTATTTCACAACTAGAAGAGTGCAGAGCGTGTAACATCTTTATCCTCGCCGGGAGAAAGTCGGCTCCTGACTTCAATGATGCCATAGGGGAGCTACCTGAATGCTCACAGAGCAAGAGGCTGCATACGCTGTTCATAATGCGCCAACACACTTAACCAAATCCTATGCCATGTGTACACGGCTAGAGGAAAGCCTACACGATGGCATGTGTTACATGTGCATTATGTTCCTTAGCCGCCCTCCACCTGGCTGCTTTCATGTCAGATAGCTTCTGTCCAAAAAGTTATATACTCAGAATTCATACCTACACCCTTCTTATTCACAGAAGGTCTTACAATCACTCCGTATTACACGATAACCTGAGAACTGACTGTTCTCGGCAGGTCTAGTATATCACAAGACTCATACACTTTTTCTGGATCAGGTCATTAATCATTTGCTCTGTGACTAATTCCTTTAAAATCAAAACAAGCCATGTAAGGCACACGTCAAAGGAAAGCCATCTCTCTCCCCAGATGTTTCACTAATGCACAGCCTAGTATAGTCACAGTGTGACTAAGAAGTAGAAAAAAAGCTACTTTTTTCTGTTCTTATCTTCTAAATGGTCCAATCAGTAGAGCTGAACCAAAAGAAAATACTAAAGAAAAGCAAGAAATGAACTGAAAAGGACATCTTACATTTTATAGTAACAAACCAAACCAACATTGCACTGCTTGCTTTGTAAATCTTACAGAAAAGCTCCTCCTTAGCTCAGGCTGCCTATTTCTCGATAAAGAAAGACAAGCAAAAGTAGCTGCAGGCAAAGAAGTATATTAGCATTTGAATTCAGGCTTGTATATCCTCTGAGGGAAAAAGTCTCTTGAAAGCAACCTAAGGAACTTCCTCAAATGTATTTTGGCAACAGTTATTTAAGACTTGAAGATTTCTGATGTCTTTACAGTTCCTTAAAAACAAACTAGGAAATGTTAAAAAACGCACAGAACGTTGCCAACTTCAAAACAGGATGTTTTTGTTGTTGATGACTGTAATTAGGACCACTGACCTTGAAAATGTAAACAACCCACCCATTACCTCTTCTAAGTATTGTTGCAAATATTTTTTTCTCTTTATAAACTTGGCTGCATGAGTACTTTAGTGCTTGTAGACAGGCAATGACCAGACCTTCCACTGGACTGAAAACACTAGCATTCAATGTCACCAACTAGTTGAAGGGAAAAGGAAGGGGGGGAGGAGGAAAGTATTTAGTATATGGCTAGTGATTTAAAATCAAAGTGGCTGTTATCAGCACACAGCAAATCATGGTAGACAAGGCACTCCTACAAGAAATGCATTACAAGTATTTCTGAAAAAAGACCCATTGTCAAGAGATAACCTTGGAAAGTGCCTGAGCTCCCAAGACACCAAGGAGGAAGTTCTGCAGCTTTCCCAACACCTAAACCTACAGTCAGAAACCTGACACCAGAGTCACAGAATCATAGAATCGTTATGGTTGGAAGAGACCTTTAAGATCATCAAGTCCAACCGTTAACTAAACACTGCCAAGTTATCACTAAACCATGTCCCTCAGCACCATGTCTACGTGTCTTTTGAATGCCTCCAGTGACGGTGACTCAACTACTTCCCAGGACACCCTGTTCCAATGCTTGACAACCCTTTGAGTGAAAGCATTTTTTCTAATATCAATCCTAAAACTCCCCCGGCACAATTTAAGATTATCTCCTCTTGTCCTGTTGCCTGTTACTTGGGAAAAGAGATCAGCTCCCACCTCACTACAACCTCCTTTCAGGTAGGGAGCAATATGACTTGTGTGTGTCTAAGTGGTGTAGCAGGTCGTTAACCATTTCCTCTTGGACATTCGGGGGGTTCATTTGGCTTACCATCCAGCTCGGGGGGCTGGGTACCCAGAGAACTGGTCTGACTATTAAAGACCGAGGCAAAGAAGGCATTAAGTATCTCAGCCTCTTCCTTATTCTTAGCCTCTATTCCTTATCCTTAGCCAGATTAAGTTCTAGTTGGGCTTTGGCCCTTCTAATTTTCTCCCTGCAGAGCCTCACACAATCATGGTAGTCTTCCTGAGTTGCGTGCCCCTTCTTCCATAAACTTTCTTTTTCTTCCCAAGTTCCAGCCAGAGCTCTCAGTTTAACCAGGCCAGTTTTCTTCCCTGATGGCTCATCTTACAGCACATGGGGACAGCCTGCTCCTGTGCCTTAAAGATTTCCTTCTTGAAGAATGTCCAGCCTTCCTGGGCTTCTCTGCCTTTCAGGACTGCCTCCCAAGGAATTCTGTCAACCAGGCTCCTAAACAGCCCAAAGTCTGCCCTCTGGAAGTCATAGGTGACAGTTCTACTAACCCCTCTCCTCACTTCTCCAAGAATCAAAAACTCTATCATTTTGTGATCACTATGCCCAAGACAGCTTCCAACCTTCCCGTCACCCACAAGTCCTTCTCTGTTTGCAAACAGCAGGTCTAGCAGGGTACCTTCCTTAACAGGCTCGCTCACCAGCTTCTTAGCTGTGTCCTTACCTTCTGATGTCCAAATTCATTCAATATGGTGCCCAGCTTCTTCGTGTTGCTGTGAAGTTTATGAGCAGCAATGGCTGGATTGGGATCCCTCCAGTCAATGGACAGGCGATGGTACCAGAGGTGCTGACCCTCATGAATGTGTGCTGACTTGATGCTGGGGTCGAAGCGATGCACCTCACATCCACTGTTGGCCATGCTGATCTCAAACTGGTTGTCATCGTTGCCTAGCCTACAAAACAAAAAAGATGTAACTACTAATGCTGCAAAACGAACTATTAGCGTGTAGGACATTCTGAGGATCCATAGTAAAAGAAGGTAAAATCCAAGCTACTTGTTTCCGGAATTAAGTGGAAGTGGTGAAGCTGTTGTGCTCCTTCCTGGTATAAATCTATAGCACTGAGCACAGTCTAACCTTATTTCTGACAAGATAACTAGAAATAAAGCTAAGGGTCCACGATAATACCTGCTTAAGATTTGGAATAAGTAATTAGATAAAAGCAATTTAAAGGAACATGGTTTTTTTCCCAATGTCACATTCATAATTGACCTTCATAAACTTTTAATGAATTTTTTCATTTATAGAATGAAACTACTGGAGTTTAGCAGAAAATTCAAGCTCAATGCAATATATTGCATACAATTAGAATAAAGGGCTCCTTTCAGGGCAAGAACAAAATCACTTTTACCCAGGCTGATAACCTTCCCAAAGAGCTTTTCCTTAATTCAGAAGTCGACATAATTCATAAGAAAGTAAATCAAACTTTAGAACTTTTGTGCTGCCATTATTTCTCTATTTAAATTTTGTATTTATATATATTCCTCTATTTTCAATTTCCTTTTTCTTGACAAGATTACAATACCTTCCTTAGTATTGCAATCTTGTACTTAATACTGCAAAAACTTCCAACACCCAAGCCATAAGCAGAGGAGCAAATAGATTTGAAATGCATACAATACTGTTTTGTAAAAATCAGGCATATTTCCCACCGCGTCTATAATCTGGTGTTACAGAGATGAGCCACAATGGCCACCAACAGGGACAAGATACGAGAACTAAACGCCTTTCTCTCTCAGCGCGTAGGAAGACACAGATAAAAAAGCAAATTTTAAAATAACCCCTTCACAACAGTAGCAGAGTTTTTACATGACTTAAGAGAAAGATTACTGCTAATTTGGCAAAGACCCCAAAAAAGAAGAAAAATTAATAGCCCCATCATACAGCAGTGTTGCTTCAGTCCCTTTTTGTGCAAGGAGAAGATGTACTTTACAAGGCTGTGCCATATCCCCACCTTCCACAGTCCATTGGTTCACACAGGGTACATTAAAACTAAAACAATCTGGTATTTACCATTGCAATCACACGTCTGGACTGCAGGCCTTCCCTACTACATAAAACAGAATGTCCTCTTCATTCCTGCTCCTCCAAGCTTGTTTCAAATGTGGTTCAAATCATGCACTAAAGCTTAAACTTAATCAAAATTATGCTGCTGGATATAGACAAACGTAGCGCTGGGAAGAGAATCAAGTTTTTTAAATCAGCGCTTCAACCAGTTGTACTAATTGAGAATATCCACTATGTACTGACACAGCATGGCATTTATCCACCATGCCCAAGCCATTACAGGGCAGTGCTCTCAGCTGTACTGTCACAGCACCTGCTACACCACGCCACAATCATCCTTAGAGATGGTGTGAGTCTGAAATAATTCTGGCTATTTGCATCAATACGTAAAATGCCATACATTTTAAATCATGCTAAACTACGGCACAACATTAAGCCAGCACTTTGTTTTACATAGATGACATCCTGGTAAACTAGAATGAATCCAGCTTGTGAAACAATGCGTGGCAGAGCACATGTTTTGGAAGTTACCAACGCGGTATGATGCTTGCTGAAATACTGGCTAAGAACAGCGTAACAATGCCCTATTAGGAGGTCTTCTCCTCAACCATCTTCCCCTTCAGGCGTCCTGGGAAAGTAAGTGCAGACAGGGTTTGCAAAAACAGCCCAGCGTGCCTTTAAGAACAACTCTCTTCTACAGGATTCCAGCCTGTACAGCCGTGTAGGGGGAAAAGAGAGGAGTTTTCTTTTAATAGATTCAACACACATTAGGAAAAAAGTTCAGAAGTTAACCAAGTGAATCGACATATTTGTTTGCGTGTGGCTTTCTACAGAAGGGACACTGATGAACAAAGACCAGTGTAATCCCTTAGGAATGAGAAGCTGGCTAAAAATGAACAACATATGAATTGTTGGGGACAGTTACAGCATTAAAGGGATGAGCCTACCAGCGACCGATGGACACACGCGTCCGTGACACGCTTCCAACAGCCCCAGCTGGTACAATCCATGGGGCCAGATGCTTTTGATGTAGACAAACCTCAGGCTGCCTCCAAACAGATTGCTACTCACGTGGACTGCAAAGGGAGGTTCACAGCAGTGCAAAACAGATAAAAAAGTAAGATAGATGAGGGTAAAGAAGTTGCTGATGTATCTTCTGGCACTCTAGATAACAGCTCAAATTTTTGCCTGAAGAGAGAGATCTAATCAACAAATATTTAGGAGAGAAAATAAGGTCATTTCCAAAAGACCTGGTTTCAAAAATTCCCGCCTCACAAGTGATCACACCAAGGGACACTGCAGCATGAAAAAGGTAAACACATGAGGTCTCCTAAGAAAGATTTTGTGCTACTTAAACAGGGACCGTGATTTTAGAAGAAAGGTGCGGAGGTCACACAAGACTGGAGAGGCCCTTCCCCACCACCAGGAGAGAGCAGCTGCCACCTCCAGCAACCGCAAAATAAAACATGCTGAAGAGCCCGACCTATTTTTATGGTAGAGGAGAAGAGAGCTCGGTCACGGAGCCAGCAGATACAGGCAGTCCCCTGCAGTGGGGGCAGAGGTGGGCTTCCAAAGCAGCAGGAGCAGGACCCTGACCCTGGGGAGGGTCTCTCCTCGCCTGCCTGCGAGCGGCAGGGAAGGGCTGGCTGTCACTGCTCCCCGCCGGCAGCGGGGCAGGGACGCTGACCCAGGGCAGAGCCCAGCGCCGCAGGGAGCCGTGTCCCTTGGCTGTCCCCTGCTCCCGGGGTCCCCGGAGGGTCACGGTACACAAAGCCTCACACTCAGGATAAACCGGGGGCTGCAGCTTGCCTTGAAGGGAGCATCGCGTCAGCCCCCATGTCACACTGGAGCGCAGCGAGCGTCCAGGTGGCACAAAAGCTGCTTTGTCTCCTCCAGCACACACCTGTAGCTGATCCAGCCCGGTGACCGCAGCTACTCCAGCTCCCACAGGGACCACAGGACAGAGCTGTGAAAACACACAGGT
This sequence comes from Arenaria interpres, assembly GCA_013399435.1. NCBI lineage: Eukaryota > Metazoa > Chordata > Aves > Charadriiformes > Scolopacidae > Arenaria > Arenaria interpres. Next base: position 87,962 of record VXAK01019409.1, on the reverse strand, counting down.
TAAAGTCCAGCTTCCCCTTTCTGCGTTCCCCCTCCTCCCCTTCTTTCTCAAAGGAAGACAACTGAGCTCTGCAGCTTGGGGAAAAAAGAAGCATCCCCTGCCTGGATCCTAAAACTCCAATGCTAAGACCCACCTGAAAGGGCTTTTATTCAGTATTGCAGCAAGACTCTTTAAACCTCAACTGGTAAATTTCTGAAATCCTATTCATTTATATTATCCCAGCTTGAGTGCCTGCCGGTGGTGTTTGTAACAGACTAAGCTTAATCTAAGCAGATTTAGCACTAATAACTGAAGCTCACTAATGCATATTGCAATTATGTATCATACGGGGAAATCCTGTCCCCCAAGCGAAAACATTGCTGCCTCCCAGTAGGAGAAGCAACTAATACTAATGTAAAAAGATCTCCAGACATTTCAGACGCTGCTCGCTCCCATTCTCAAGTAACCTCTTCTACAGCATTCAAGAAGGCAAAGCCTAAGCAGCATGTTCTGTTCCATTTTTAATGATACATGGATTTAATTCAGGATTCCCAGTAACGCTCGCACTGAACTTTCACATTTGTCCTCCATCCATCCTCTCCACAGAGAATGTTCTTCATCGGAAGCAGCTGCTCCCCCTTTGCTCTTTATGAACTGCATGAGATAACAGAAACGTTTAAAGGGGATTTTTGTCTTACTCGGAACAAAATTACTTTTCTGCCTGTCATAAGCTAAAGGAAGTGAGTCCAAGAGAAGGGTTATGTAGTAATGAGCTCCAAAGGCTGCAGAAGTAAATTGGAGGACTGAAGACTGCTGCTCCTTAACCTAAAGTATTTCCCTTTTATTTTTCAGCTGTTTCATGTGATGGTTGGGTATTTACTGCATGTGTATCTGACGACTGGTGGGTGAGCCAACATCAATTTCTATCTCTACTAAGCCCTCCCGTTCCATGAGTACAGCAAATCTGGCATTCAGGCTCCCTGTACCATACCCAGAATGGCACCACACATAAAGCACTAGTAAACATGCACTTGCTCAGATTCGTTCAAAACCATTACCAAGTTATCTCTGTGCTGGTCAGCTTTCTGCCAAATCTGCATTTCCTAGCACAGATGAAATCAACTCTGCATTGTGTCTACTGGACAATTAAACAAAAATACCGTTCTCAACCCACACTTAGTCCACAGCAAAAGGGAAGAGGGACATTAACGTAGGGGTTCAGGTCTAATATTAACGTTCATGTAACTTGAACTGCAAGGTGTAGATTAATTCCACTGAACTTGGAGTACTTTGTCAAGACATCTAAAGTCAGAAGCCACAATATCCCAGACTTCCTCTGTAATCAAAGGAAAGCAAAACTAACCTCCAGAACGCTATTTAGCTTAGCTGATTTTCCACCCAAATGTGCCTGCCTCTCCTTACTGACTACTGGAAGGAGCCTCAGGCAATGAGCCAGCACTACTACAGTCAAGCAGGTGAAGTCTGGACTTGAACGTGGCATAACGTAGTATCTCTCCTAACTTGCACAGGAATGTGAAAAACTGAGTAAAAAAAATCATGTAAACCTGTATTTTGCATTAAAACCAGGTAAGTATAATTTGATTGTAACGAACATTAAGAAAATAAGAAGGAACAGTAGTCAAGAGGAGCTTGCCCTCCATGTATGTGATTTGTCTCTAAGGAGTGTGTTATTGTTCTGCCACAAAGCAACGCAACTGAACAAACCCTGAGAGCCCCTCACCCTCTGAGGAGTTTGGTCTTTACAGCTCAATATAAACTCAATCTAAATATAAGCCCACCCAAATTAACAGGAAACAGTCCCTTTGACTGCAGCATCCACTTGATGTTAATTGCTGGTGTTGACTGCCCTATGCTAATCACTGAGAAATGCCCCGCTCCACAGACACAGCTCCTTGCTGTCCCCCATTTGTAAATCCACAGCAGCAAAATCACAGAAACAAACTGCACGGGTTCACAAGAGATCCTCTAACCTAGAGCTGGCTCCCAGGACAGCAAAGAGAGTTTTATGAGGCTGCAGCCTGTGGAGATCTGTGTCAAACGGGCTCCAGATCCCAGCAATCATTCTCCTCCTGCACCTGATGGGTAATGCAAAAGGCCAGGGGCCTGACAACTCTGAGTGCTGACCTCCCTCCTCCTCCTCCTGGGAAGCAGAGTGTTTTACTAGCAGGGAAACGGGCTGCATTTGTGGGTTTACTACTTGTGAAAGCACTCCTTCTGTGAAGAGAGAAAACTTCAATCTCAAGTGCTGTAAACATCATAAACACTACAAACATTTTAAAATAAAGCCACAACTGGCTTTATCACTTTGCCACATTACCCCTGAAGCGCGTAGCAAGCACACTCTCATATGGAAATGTTCTATTTTGTCCCAGGGGTAGTTAATGAAATTTTGTAAGTAATGCTGCTGTAGTATCTGGCAATTATGCATTCATTTCTGCTCAGGGAAGATGCTGTTGGCTTCTCAGTCTATCTCATTAATTTCCTCTATGTGAACTACCACTCACTACTCACCACTAAGCAATTTGTTTTCATACCGACAGTAGAAAAGCGAAGGAAAACAATGACCCTTATTGTGAAAGGTTTTTCCCTAAAAACAGAGTTTAGAGAAGCACATCAACACCTAACAAACACACCCCAACAAAGTCTGTATTTTAAAAGCCAACCTTGTTGCAGCCTGTGTTGAGTTTATAGGGCTTTTTGAAGCGAGGTGTCATGAAACAATTTGCTGTCTTTAAAGAGCTTACCCAAGGGAATAGAGGCGGCACTGCTTGCTCCTGATGCGATGAATAAGGCTAAACCTCTCGTCAAGACAGATCGACCAGGGCTTCTTTGCAGTTTCAGAGTGCCCTCTCAGGCTGTTCAGGTTCGTGTGTTCACATGAAATCTGTTGAAATCAAAGGATGCTTCATTTTAAGACATAACTTTTAATCCGTTTTTAATTTGCCTTCTGGGGAAAGAGTGGAAAGAAGAAAAATGTTAATTGGTTTCATTTAAATCTGATTGTCAATCTGATACACAGCTATGGAGATTTGATGATATTTTCCTTGTTCATCTGTTCTACTTGGTGAAATTTAAGTCTTACATAAGCCCCCAGAGAACAATGCAGTTTGAAAAGCAAATAATTAAGCATTAGTACTATACCCCAAAATCAATTTTCCTGAGAACAAGTTCTTTTGGCATTAAAATGTTTACCTTTTTTCCTTTTTCAAACCTTGGAGTGGAATCCGCATCCTGAATAATGTTGAAATCATGTCATGATTCAAGACTGAAATCACAAGTCGCAGCGTCACCGCAGTGTACCCTGTATACCTTACCGAGGGTGTCCTGGATCTCCGTTCCAGAAGGGATTTAGTCATTATCCCAACACATCCCCTCTCCAACAACAAAGGGATTTAAGCAAGTGCTTAACTAAACAGAGGAATCGTAGCACGTGTGCTTATGCTGTGCTGGCTTAGACAGCTAGAGTCTAAAGCCAGGATAAAACCACTGCAAAAGGAGAAGAGACAGAGACCCTGCAGGGACGAACCCTCTAAGTCAAAGTCCTTGTAAAGACCAAGAAAGCAAGGACTAAAACGTGCTGGATGCATCAGAAACCTGGAAGTGTCAAAAATCACTCAGCTGAGAGGTGAAGTCAGCTTTGCCAGCAGCCGAGCAGCAGCCTGCAACAGCCACAACACAGCGGTGACGGAGCCACCACGGCCATGAGTAGGGTGGCCCTGTGAGTTGTCACCCTACAGAGGAGCCCCTGCCTGCAGCACCAGCTCTGCCTGTCTGCCCGGCAGCTCGGGCTAGCACTTCCTCTCCAGGCTCTGCCACACCGGTCAGCACCATCCTCTTCCTCCAGACCCACTCTGGGAAAGGCAGGCATGTATCTGGGGGGTGCTGCTGCTGCCTTTCCAGCATCTGGGAGCACCAGCATCAGCTCACAGTTGGTTGTTGAAGGGCTTTTCAATCCACGCGTAGCCCAGCCATGAAATTCAGGGGTTGCAGGGCACAGGCTGCTACAAGCAGCAAGGAAGGCAGAGACTGAGAAGAGCTGCAGGAACCCAGCTGAGCTGTCACGACGAAAAGTTGTCCTTTGGGTCCAGCACCAACCCTGGCTGCAGGGATGGGGGCTGGCACTGCCACAAAGCCAACAATAAAAAAGGTGGAGAGAAGAGTAGTAGAGACAAAACCAGTTTAAGCATCAGACCTGAACTGACTGTTCTCATCTTGCTCCTTCCTTTCCCTACAGCCCAGGCTCAGGTCTTGGTTTTAGCCAAACTAGAAAGCACAGGTCTGGTCCCACCTAGAACCACAGAAATTGAACAATTTTAGACAGAGGTGAGAGTAAAAACAGGAACCCAGCCTTTGCTGTGGCAGGCACTCTCCACCATGAGCTTTATAATAAGTAAATAAAATTACCATTCTTTAAGAACCTGAAGCTCTGAAAGATTATTACCTGGAGCATTACATCCAAAGAGCTGCATGCTGCATCACCACCTCCCTGCTTCTGCTCCACTCACAATTTCCATGGAAAATTCATAAAAGCTAATACAGCATCTCTTCATGCTGCTCTCAGGATTCACTAAGTTTTAAGCAATTATTTGCACTGCACCCCACTACCCCATTTCCCTTCAGTCACATAACAATCAAGGAATAAATGGCATTGTAATAACAAGTACTAATTTTAAGACACAGAAGAATAATGTGCTCTCTACAGAAAACTAAGATTCTGAAATGCTGCCACTTAATCGACTCATGGCATTATGAACAATTACAACACTCAGAATTTGGAGCAATTTTAATAGCTCTTGCTACTTAATAGCTCTTGCTATCAAAAATAAAAGGAACCCAACTGAATTCTGCCTTTAGCAGAATTCACCAGTCTGTTGCATGATTTACAGACCCTGATGCACTGGGTTCACATCCTGTTCTGGGCTTCTGCTCAGTACCATCACACAAACAAGAGCACATGTAAGATGCTTCTTCTGATCATTAGATACCAGCATTGAAAAAGCACTTTCTGGCCATACCTCGACCCTGCTAACATGGCATCTTCCCCCTCCAGCAGTTCGAGCCACTCCTCAGTAATGGTAAGGAGCTGAACTCAGGCATAGTAATTAGTAGACACTTACCGAGTAAACAAAAAAAATGAGATCCCATGCTCATTTACGTAAGCAAGATCCCATTTCCAGAAGTGCTCATACCAGTCATGGTGTTATTCTGTCAGTTATTAATCCTATAACATCTGCCAGGTCAGGAGCAAGGATTTCTCTCTTTTTTTGTTTTCACTTATGCTTGTTCCCCCCACCAGGGTCAGTTACTCTGGGAACGAAACTTCTCGATTAGTGTGTCAGAAGCAATAAACTCTCTGCTAATTGATGTCCTTGTAGGCTTTGACCCAACTAGTGGAGTTTAGCAGCATCTGCCACTGTTTATTAAGTCACGGAGATGAAGGATGTTTTCAGCTTAACATGCCTGCTGCAGCTTAAACTTCTGTACAACAAAACAAGCAGCTCTACACACATCTCTTGCTGCCTCCACATGCATCATCTTGCCTCCTGCCCTCTCAGTGCTGGCATAAGTGGCAGCAGAGGTGTCATTTGCTTGAGCGCTTAGCCAGGGGTACCCACAAACTGGAGGACAAGTTAACACTCTGCTACCCTCCCAGTTACCACACCATCAGCACAGCGACGTATTTTTAGACGTGTTTCAAATGAATCTCATCTCAGCCTTGAAAGCATGTCATTAACAAAGAATTTTGTATGTGAGTGACATTTCAGTGACATTAGCACCTGGGGCTTTTTGCTGTTCTCCAGCATAAGCGATGGCGCGGTTAAATATGTATCCAAGGGTCAATTGCTGATAGACCTGGGTACTGAAAGCAGCTGCCCTGTCAGAACTGTGGGCATCCAGCACCTTTTCCATTTTTTTATTAGAAGAAACACATGTGTAAATGCTGTTGTGCAGAAGTGATGCCTCCATTAAGACACGATGGCCCAATTTCCATATATGCTGAACCCTAGAAGCATTCATCAACACAAACTGATTTGGAAATGTCACCTTTGAAAAGCACATTCATTTTCCAGGTCATCACTTCTGTCCTTAAACTATTAGGATTCTACTGGTACCATTGGGACAACTCGTCCAAGTTTGGGACTGATGCCTTGTTGTCATTTTACTCAGAACCTCAAATGCACCCTTTTTTGGCTAAAATGAGCCTGGTTATCGCATTATTATTGAGAGGTGGAGTGGCTGAATACACAGTTCTCTCGCTACAGAGTACTCTGTATTTTTCTGTGTCTGAGGGAGAGTGAGAAAGAGAGAGCAGGAGAGGAACCATGTACTGAATTTCAGTCATATCGTACCCCTGTCAGGATACAAAGCCATCTGGAAATAAAAAGCAAAGAAACAATGCATTCTTTCTACCCTGTGTTTTTACCCCTACATTCATGTTGTTGACCATCACTGCTAGGTTAAGCAACTGTAGAAATAAAGCAGTTTCGAAAACAGTTTGGTGTGAGGTTAATTCCTTAACTGCGAGGGAACTGCCTGTGCCAGGCAAACTGTTTTCTAAATGGAGACTGAAATGAAAAACCTACCTGAGAAGTGCTAATGTACTTCAGGAACCTCAAGGCCTCGTAGTTGAGGGAAGGAGTTGGACTCGCCCATGGTTGTAGTTCAATGTGCCATCTTACAGTCTGCAAAGTAAAGCAAAATAAAGAACACCTTAAAGGAACTGGATTTATTTCTTGGTATAAGCATAAAATGCACAGGCTAAAAATTTAAGGAGATTTAATTTCAAACAAAGAGTGTTTCCTAAGGGCTTGTCTACACATGAAAGTCATTTCAGAATAAAGTAGGATTTGAACTACAGCGAAAGAGCATCTAACTATGATTTATCATGATCAGCTTTGAAAGCAGATGTAGGTAATTCTGAAAGAAAGGGATCTTCATCCAAGATACATGTGTCAACATAGTTATTCTAGGACACCCAAGTAAGCCCTGGCTTGTAGAAGCGCATAAAGAAAACCAACATCTGAATAACTAAATCCTCCAGCAAAACATGTGAAAACAGTGAAATAATTTTAATTTTATATCTATCACCTATCTCAGCTTGAATGTCCACTGAAACAAGAACTTGGATTGCAAACACTAATCACCAAAGGAAATATTTGCAAACAACCTCTTTCCTTTTTTTTTTTTTAAATCTAGATTTGATAGAAAAGCAAGCATCTTGCAGTCTTTGAGAAAAGTCCTCTTCCTCTCCCACGTTTGCTTGATGAGATACACCACAATTCTTTGTTTTCCTGAAAAAACACCCGTGTGGTAGCCCTGGGTAGCTGCCGGTAGCCCTACCACCCCTCGTTTTCATAGCCCCAGGGAAGCAGCTTTGGTGGATGCTTTCTGCACTCCCCGCGAGGCCCCTCAGCTCTGAACCTCGGGGATCCTGTCAGCTTTTCCAACAACACTTCCCACATAGACAGAGTGGGACAGAAGAGGTCTTTCAGACACGTGCTTGCAGAGCAATGGGGCTCTGTGCTCCCATCTGCGCCACCTTCTCCAAATTCTGCCTGCTTTTGTCACGCTGGGAAGTTTAGACGTGTTATCTCTTGCCCTCAAGTAGACAAAAATACATGCATGGTGTTAGGTTGTACTAAATTAAGATTGATTCCTCATGGCTTTTCATCTTCAGGCACCATAACTCATGTCTATGGCTGGGCAGGTAGTATCAAGCTTGCCTTTAATCATCCTCGATTAACTGAACTTCCATAATGAACAGGATGGGGTTTTTTTCCACCCCATAGGTTCATGCTGATATTCAATAAAATACCAAGCAGAAACCCCATTTGGGATTCCCACAGGACCTTACTTCAAACGAAGCCACGGAAAACATATAGAAAATAGCAATTAACCGGCAAGGATGGAGGCAGATGAGAGAGGGGAGGTGCTGAGCCCCTCGACAGCACTGGTCTGCGGCACCAGGAGAAGAGCAGAACGGTGACAGCAGGGATCCTCTGACGCCAGAGAGGAACGCAGGAAAGAAAAAGAGAAGGCGAAACAAGAAAAGAAAGATGATTAAAGGGGACCTCTAGACTAGATGGAGTTTGCCTTGAGCTGGTATCATGAACTGATATTTTTTGCAGCTTAAGTAAACATAAGTCTGGAGTGAACATGAGCCAGGAGGTCTGTATGAGGTTTATTGTTCCTTTAAGGTTTTGCTCATTGGGTGGTGTTTTTTTTTTTTACTGTAAAGGGATGATGAAAATGACATTTGAGATTTTTTTTTTGTTTTGTTTATTTCCCCAGAAGCTGAGAGAAGTGGCATTCCCCACCCTGAGACTTGCTGCCCGCAGCAGAGGTGGGCTCCTATCCCCTGCACAGCAGAGGGCTGGGAGCGGGCGAGCTCTGCGGCAGCACCTACCCCTGGCCCTCTGATGGCAGGAGGCAGCCTGCAAGCATCTCCCAGCAGGAGGATAGGTGCACGCCGGGGAGGGAAATGCCTGTAATCTTTCAGAATGAGTCACAGTTCACATGGCTGAGTAACGTTTGCAATGACAGGAATGCTGCCGTTTCAACAGGCTTGAAAGCTGAAATGAAAATGAAGACTGACAATCATTTTCAGGAAAAAAACCAAAAAACCCCAAAAAAACCCAACCAAAAAAACACCACCAGACACCTAAACATCTGTGCCCAGTTATTCTGAAATCTATTTGTGTGAGAAGTAGCTCATTAAGTAGGGGAATGGCAGGGTGGCCATTGTGGCACTATTCAGCAAGAATTCCCCCTGCACAGAGTTGACAGGGAAGAGAAAAAAAAAAAAAAAAAATTCCTATAATTAACCACGTGAATGAGGTTCTTTTTCAGCAGAGTGCAAAATCCGAGAGCCACTGTGGCTTACTCTCAGGTTCTTAAAATCTTAAGGATGACAAACTGTCTTCCCACTGACTCCAAAATGTATCAATAAATACCCAAAAATGAAGATAAAAACCCCAGCGACTTAATCATACAGTTTCACAAAAAAAAAAAACAACCCAAACTAAATCCAAAACCCAAACCAACACGACCAGAAAGAGATCAATCTTTTATATTTTTTTTTTTCCATTTAGGAGCACTACATAAATGCTACTTTTGTGACAGAGATCAGACCTGAGCTCCTGTTTGACAGCAATGCTTTTGAATAGCTTCTTGAACTCCACGCGGGCTCCTTCCTAAGCAGCAGCCCATTTCCATTCACTAACGAATACATTAGAGAGGTCCGTTCCTAACTAACTAAACACCCCTACAGGGCACTTCAATAGCTCCACTACAATGACATTCACGATCAATGTGGGGGTGAAAATCCAGTACATCTCTTGGATCAGGTACATCCTCCTAGCGGGTAACTCACTGATGCTGGTGATACAGTATGCGTATGTTTAGGACGCACAAAATATCCTCCTGAAGGAGCCATTCCCTATTACATCAGTAGCCTTTTTTCAGTTCTTCAGGTAACTTTCAGCCTGTTTCATGGTGCTACCATTCCGACAGACCTCCCCAGGGTTGCCCATGAGAAGCCAGAAAACCAGGTGGGGCATCGTACACCTCTGGCTATCACCAGTGCCGTGCCACCTCCCTATGGTAAGGACTCATCCAACGAGACACCATGGCTATGCTTCCCGAACACCAATATATCCTGCTTCCACAATAAGAAGAGGTACCTGGAAAGTTACAATGCCACTTAAAAAAA
>VXAK01019409.1:63873-78227 GCA_013399435.1 Arenaria interpres | reverse complement strand
AAAAAAAAAAAATCACACAGAATATCTTGAAGTATCCCTTACACTCTGTCACTTACAGACACATTAATGAAAAGAGCATTGTAAGAAAAACCAGTCTTCAGGACGACTTTATCACAGACACTGGTCAAACACTGACTTCAGCTACCTCAGGAGTGTGATGGATGTCAAATTTTCACTACATGAGATAACCACAGAGCAAAGCAAATCTTAAGGCAATGCCATTGCTTTGCTAGGAAAACTAGGATGTATTTGAAGGTCTGATTGTTTTTCCAGGTACTTCATGCTTAAGGATAAGGACTGATGTTTCCTTCAGACCAATCTGACACTAATCCGCAGATGACTTCTCTCTGGAGATCACTTCTTTCTAGATTTTTCTCCCTCATCAGCCATCTACGATAGGCTTCTGATAATCCTGTAATAATTTGCAGTATATATATGGCATCATTTGTCCTAAAAATCTGAAATAATAATATAAAGTTTAAATCAACATCTGCAAAGGGCTCACAAACCAGCAGGTGTAAAATTGTAGATTTGCAAGCATTCTGGTTTTCCTAGCATAAACTGGAACACATAAATCATTACATTCTTTCCAGATCAATCCTAGTTTTCGTGCAGTAATTCAAACAGCCTGACCCCTCCCTTTCCTTCTGCTTATATTTGAAAAGGAATTACTAAGTTTTACATCCTTTTTAACTCAGTAACTGTTTTTTCCCCTCCCTTCATTCTCCTTCCTTTTTAGCAGCCTATTAAAATACAGAAGCATATTAGCTGTGTTTATATATAAAAATTTGGGAATCTGACTGCCCTGCCAAGCAGTCCATTGCTTCCAACGAAGAAACAAAAGACTTGTCAATATATACACAGATGTCTTAATCAAGGGGAAAATATAAAACCCTCTGATTAAACTGTGCAAGAACCATTTTTTACATTTGAGGCAGGACCAAATGTGAGTGGAAAGCACTTGTGGCAATAAACTCCATCAATAACCATAAATATTTTCTAGCCATAGAAACAAATGACATAGACATCTTCACCTCCAACCATTCTGGCTGTACTCCATGTATCGCCATGCTCACCCCTTTGGAAGAGTAGAGCAGAAGAGAGCTTGCTTTGCTCGTGGATGAAATTTTGTAGGGGTGTTATCATTTTAAAATGCAACGGTTGGGATTCAAACTGCAAAATTTCAGATGTCTACAAGGCAAACGTGTGTTTACTGGATTGCATTCTTGAAGGCTCAAGAGTAGATTGCCCCTAGATACGATTTACAGGGCCTGGAAATCATTTCATTTGGGCTCCCTCTGGAGCACCTATGGCCTTAAGCAAATTACTGTGTTGTGGTCTTGTTGTTTTGTTTTTTTCCTCCAATTCAAAAGTACCTTAAATAGCGAAAGCAGCGTGTTGCAGCCCACCCGAGGCTTTATGGGACGTGCCTCACGAGGGACACGCAACCAGTGCAAAGCCTGCTGAGATGAGTGGGTGGGCTGCTGAGGGTGGAGGCGGCCAAACCTGGCACACTGCTCCTCTCGCTGACGACACAGAGCGGCTCCAGCAGTGAATGATCCCCCATGAACGCCCACGTTTAGCTTCAGAGGCAATTAGCTGGTCGACTCCAAGGGAGAGCTGGGAGTGAAGAAACACTCCTGCTGTGCGGACAGCCAGGGACCAAGTTCCTGCAGGTGGGCTGCAGAGCTAAGATATTGACAGTGCAGAAGAGACAGAGTCTTGAAAGAGTATGATTCATCTCACTATGGAGTAGACGACTAAAATAAGTAAGATGAGTCACACACTGGAAACATCCATGTCTCTCCATGATCCGCAAAGGAAGCCTGGAGAACAGGCTCAGAAACACCTAAACTGTAGACATGCAACATCAGAGAAGAGGAACCCCAGACCAGAATACCATACCTGCCATGCTGCAGAAAAACTTGTATTTTAGAGGACTGAGCCTACTCTTTAGTTGTGAGCTTCAAGCAACGCTTAATTGCACTTTATTCTTCAGCAGGGTTGAGCAACTCCAAAGGTTTGATGTTTGGAGCAGCAATACGTGGCACAAGTAAAACAAACTCCACCTCAACAGGAAAGAACGAGTATGCCTCAGCCTCAGCAAAGACCTCCTTCAGAAAGGTCAGTTCATAAGCTCCCCTTTAGCTAAATGCAATCAGCATCATGCAGAGGGCTCACAAGGGGTATGCCCATAAAAACATGCTACATTACATCGTTAATTTAGAAGTAGCAGGGCCAGGCACAGGCTCGGTAAGCTGTAATTTGAAATACAGGCTTACAAAGTGACTATGACTCATATTTAAAGCTCTGAGTGAATTAATTTCCATGGTGGCTGACTTTATAGGTATTCCATCCCTACATGTCTGAACTGCTTCTTTCTTTTTTTTTTATTATTAGTATTATTTTCTATTTTTCTTTGCAGCTTGGATTTCTTAAACATATGATTTTTTTGCCTAGGAAAGCATCTTGCTGAAATTGTTTACATACGCTCCTGCTCTGTATATGTGCACGTAATGAGAGACAAGCAGTGGGTTCCCGCTGAGGCAGCCGCGTTGGGAGTATCATGGGGAAACGCAGCCGACATCTAGTCCTGCAACCACCTAAACTGAGAGTTTCCACTCCAACAGCGAAACTTTCACGTGCTGCACGAAGTCCCTAATGAACTGGGGAAAAAAAAAAAATTAATACAGGAAATCTTGCTATTTCCCCATTTTTTACTTTTCAGGGTTTATCTAAAGCAGAGGCATCCCTGACAACACTACATGTAAGCACACAGTCTTCTTCATACCCAGCCACCACTGGATTGCTCCATCCTCTGTACGCACTGGGTTGGTGCAGTGGGACAAGCACGCCACATAGGGAGTCCCCCCCCCAGATGAACTCCCGTGCTGTAAAACCATAGTGCATTTGTTATAGAATGGTTCGGGTTGGAAGGGGCCTTTAAAGACCACCTCATTCAACTCCCCTGCCAAGGTACACCTTCCACTGGATCAGGCTGCCCCAAATAGTATTGGTCCCAGTACAGACCCTTGCAGGACACCACTCGTTATTGGTTTCCACTTGGACATTGAGCCATTGCCTATAACTCTTTGAATGCAGCCATCCAGCCAATTTCTTATCCATCCAACAGTCCATCCATCAAACCCATATCTCTGCAACCTAGATGTAAGAACGCTGTGGGGAACCATGTCAAGGGCCCTACAGAAGTCAATGCAGATGACATCCGTAGCACTTCCCTTGTCCATTGATGCAGTCACTCCATCGTACAAGGCCATTAGATTGGTCAGGCACAACTTGCCCCTGGTGAAGGCATGTTGGCTGTCCCTAACCATGTCCCCATCTTCAGTATGTTTTGACATATCTTTCAGGATGATCCGCTCCATGATCTTATCCAAAGATTTGATGGTGGAACATCAGGCTGAGGAACAAAAGCTTTGTGCCAAGATGAGAAAGCAACGTAACAGGCAGGGTCAGGCACTCCTGTGCAGCAGAGCTCCTCACCAGAGTAAGCCCTGCCTGTGGAAACCAGTCCTATGATAAGCGCGTTTTCTGCATTAAGGAGTGAGCGTCTTCCATTCAAGTGGGTTTTCAACACAACTTGCTTGTGAAGAATTTTACTAAGTCGGGGTGCTTCTACGTCTGGACACGTGTGTTTTATTGTATTGAAGGGGGAACTTCTAGGATGGGCTTAACTCTCCCCCAGCTCCTCGCTCTCTGCGCGTCACCTCCTCCAAGCCTCTGCAGCGCAGGTTTGTCTGCCAGGGAGCAGGATGCGATTGCTGCCAGAGCCAACTTGGGCAGCTCTGAGCATCACCCGGAGGGCTCCGCTTGAGAGCAGTTCACCAGCACTCGCTTCCCCCAGGCTGCAGATCGCACCGTAAGTAAAACTCTTACGCTTAGCAGGGAAAAGGGAAAAAGCAATACGTCTTGAATACAAAGTTTTACATTGAGACCAAGCAAGCAATTTTCTGACCTCAATTCTCATTAGGAAAGCTTTGAGCCACTGCACAGTAATTGAAACCAAAAGAGTCTTTACCCTCGTAGAGCAAATCAGTCTGAACATGCATACATAACAACCCCTGGAAAGGCAGCAGCCGCCAAGCGTTTCACCTCTGCTCCCCTTTTGTTAATATTCGTGTTTATTTTCTGCTCCTTTGGCTTCTGATTTCCCATCTCATGGTAGGAGATGGAGCCACGGGCACACAAACCACAGCTCCCGCGCTCGCAAGGGAGCTGCTGGCCTGACCCACAGGCAAGCCACGCCGGCCACCTCCACGCTGGCCACCGGTGACCTCGACGCCTTAGGGGGTTCAGCGTTTCACATGCAAAGCCCACCTTCAAACTCTCTCCAATTCTACTTTTAGTTTTGTGTCTTTTCCCCCAAACACGTGTCTCATAAGTAAAGCACACGCAGAAAAAACAGGGATGCTTGGCACTGACTGTAAGTGACAGGATTTGTATCTCTTTAAGAATTAAGATATGGCTTTGGAGATATAAAAGAGTGCCTTCCAAAACTAACATGACACGGCCAGATCTGTAAAGGAATTTAGATGAATTCAAAACGAAAACCTGACTTCCATAGGAAATGGGTATTGGGAACCAACTTACCGGGGCTTCAGCGACTAATGCACATCACCCTGAGTGCAGGTCTGCGACTTCTAGGAAGCTCCTGTTTCAGAACACTTGCCAAAATATTAATTTGGAGGTACTCATGAATGTGGAAAGCATTGCATCTAATTTATTATTTACGCAGCATAACTACCACCCCTCGCTACCTCTGAGGAATAAATCCCCAGCAACCACAGGAGCCGGGAGCTGCGGAGGTGGGAAAGGGCAGTGTTGGACCAGGGAACTCCTCCTCGGGCCTTCAGAGGTCACCAAAGACTGACAGCTCTGCCATTGGAAATCCCAGCAACATCAGGGAGAAATATACATTTATTAAAAGAGAGATTGATTCTACCCTGCTGAGAGACACATGGCTTTAAAAACAGTCAAGTGGGATTTCTTTGCTATGGTAATAAAATAAAATAAATAAATCAGGCAGCAGCATTCCAGTGCTATCCAGAGGCTGACAGTGTGATAATTTATATCTGATGGAGATAAAACCAGGAGCCAGAACAGATTGAAATTTATGGAAGCAAATTCTTCAAACTGCTTAAGCAGTGTAATACTCAGTCAGTTGAATTATTTCCAGTGCCTGCATGCCTTTGCCCACACTGAAGGATAACAGCAAGAAACAGATACAGCAACTGCTGGTCACTGCTTATCAAATTCAGATTTTAGCTAAGCAGGGGCAAGGTCATGGTTTCAACCTGTATTCACAACTTCTTTAAATGAAGTGCTTTGGTTGAGAAAATATGGGAGATACCATAATCCATACAATAGAGGGGAAAAAAAAGCTATTTTGCTCTAGGTTGACTTCATTGCAGTATTCAAACCACAGTGCACAACAAACAGAATTCATCAGTAGATACTCAGCCAGGCAGATAAAGCCGAGTTTATTTTGCACAAATTCCAGCACTCTAATTGCGATTCACAGATAAGGATGCCGCTGGCAGCCTATCCACTGACTTCAGTAGGCTGTGCCTGAGGCTAAAAACTGGGGAAAAAGAAGGTGCTTTAAAGTAAAACTTAAGGCTTTCACACAATTAAGAGTATTTCGCACTTGTGCAGCTTTCTCTCTCATCCAAGTGGAGTGCAACGTCAAAACAGAAACGGTCCACTAGGCCTTCCAGCCTAAAGGGAGATGTGAAGCATCAGAAAACCCCTTCACCTTCATCTGCCCCTTCTGGGCAAGGACCAGCATGACCTCCTGTGCCCAGGGAGCAGGAGAGGGCAGTATTTGCCAACAGGCATCTCTAAAACCATAAAGCAAGCAAACATTAATTCTTACCCATGGGTAAACCAAAAGGCTGAGCGACTTCTACAGGTATTTAGATTTCACGGCGTAAAACCTAAAGACAGACAGAAAATATTCACAATAGAGGCTTCCGTCCCTCCAACCCACCATCAGTTCACTTGATCATACAGGGTTTTACTGGGTAGCCAGGGAAGACTTAAAAAGCCAAACTTCACTTTTTTCTCCTTCAACTCCTTATTTCACACAAGCTTTAGTTAATAAAACAAGGTGATGGAGCTTCACAGAATAAAATGTATACTAGCTTTAAATGCCTACAAACTTACTCCCTTTTTTTGTTTTTAATATGATTATGGATTACTGCCCTTAGTCTAGAACTATGTAAAAGTCTTCCAAGCAAAATAAAACAGTGTGTTGGGCAATTAGTTCCCCCTGTCTAGAAAGGGAACAAGAGCTGGCTTACAAGTTGTTAGGATTTTAAGTACAAGATTATACATATATTTTCCAATTTATAAAGAAGAAAATCAAGCTTGTTTCAAAGCACAGAGTTTTGAAGTCTTTTTTGTTCAAGACGAGTACAGACCCAAGCATCATAAGCCCATGGAGGATGGTCTTGGACAAATATGCACCATCCTCTTTAGTTACGGACATTTTCCAATGTTTTATTACTAACTCTAAGCGTTATACAGAATACAGCGCTGAACAGCTACAAGGTTTGACCCTGAACTTCCAATGTACCCATGATTCCCAGATTTCATAATGGATAATAATTGCAAGATCAAACCACTAATCAAGACATCTAACTAAGAAGAAACACATCAGCTCAGCAGCAGCCAACTGACACATAATTGCTTCTTGTTTAATTTTCTCAAAAGAGCAAGGGAAAAGGAACAAGATGCCGTTGCTTTGCTCTATTCAGGATGAAACAAAGTTCACTTATTTGAAAGTTTCAGTGCCACAGAACAACCATGAGGAAAGCCCAAAAAGAGACACGACATCAGTATTAACAAATTTTATTGTTCCTTTGGGTGTTTTTTTCAGGCAGCTCCTACCCTGCAGCGTTCATCTCTGGGATAAATCTCGATCCTCCACTGGTGCTGTCAACTCTGCAGGGTGCAGGAAGGATCTCAAACTGATTTTTATCATTTTTAGGCTCCTAAGTGGCAAGTATTATTTAACATTACATGCTGTATCAATAGACACCACCATCTCTTCCCCCTAGCATTTCAAACACTGTCTCTTTGTGAAATATGAAAGAGGATGCTAAATAAAGGGCACTGACTTTGAAGCTCCCTGCTAATTATCTGACTTAGCTAGCTGCTAGGAGAGGAATGAGGAAGAGGGATGGGGATGGATGGGAAAAAGAGGGGGAGGTTAAAGTAGCGATGGCAACTCTACCATGCTAATGTTCACTGGTTCTAACACCGTTTTCAACTGCGCACGTTTCCCAATCAGGTCCAGCCCCTGGCACATCACAAGTATTTGCTTCTTTGCGATCTTTTCATCTAGGTTAATTTTCCCCAGCAGACCACCTGATCACACATCCCGGGGGAGGGAAAAAAAAAAAAAAAAAAAGTTACTTATTACCTCCTCAAAAACAACAGCAAAAGCACAGAGCATCCACTATTTTAGCAATATCCCTAAGAGAGACAAGTTGCCTAACTGGCTCTTTGCAGGCCTTTCCTTGCGAAGCCCTCAAGGCCCCCAAAGTTTGCCCTCCACACCCCCCGAAGAGCTGAGGGTTCAATTTCTTCAGTCTGTGGGAGCCACAAGGTCAGTCCTGGAAACGACCCAGAATTTTGTCTCTTCCAGAAAACCAGGACACCTACAGCAATGTACCTGAAGCTACACCTGAAATCTACCAGAAAGTGGAGCCGAAGTAAACTTCCTTGTTAAATGAGCTGTTGGTTAGCTACTTCTGCAACAAGCGCGTAAACCTACAGGTTTTCTGTATAAAAACTGAAACAGTTGGCTTGACCTGAAAATCCAAAGGGATTTCAGAAGCCAATGGCTCACCGAAAAGTCTTCCTGGTTCTATACTCCCAGAGATGAGAGAAGTCCCCATTACGTGATGGGAAGAGGGGGCAGCAAGAAGGACATTCCTCACATGGGTTCCCCAGATTTGGGATTTGCAAAGCCAAAACAGTTCGGTGGCACTGACTTTGGAAGAGCACTGCAAAGCCATTCTGTTCCTGTCTGCAGAGCATACGGAGACGACTTCGGTGAGAAGCAAGATTTCTGTGTATGTGGTAAGAGCTGCTGGAACGACTACATTTATCATTACACAAAGACATAAGGAAAGGTTTATTTATCATATTCACACATGTGTCAAGGAGGGCATAAATTACAGGGCTAGTTTTTAAATGTTGTAAAAAATGAAAAAGAAAGCAAGGTAACCACTAAGGGATTCCCTCAGAGCCAGACCTGTGACTTGTGCTCTTCAAGGGGTCAGCAGTTGCCTGAGGACACCCTGTCCACCCATTCCCTGACAGTGCCATCCACGGGTGCTTCACAGCCAGCACCTTTCTTGGTGGCACCTGAGCCTGACGGCACATTTAAAAGCAAGACTAATGAAGACGGGATGGAGTATCAGGCAGGGGAAAACACGTGTCATTGAAGATGCAAACTCTTCCACTTAGTACTGCACGCACAGCTGGGAACATTTCCACCATCTCCGGCTCCAAGTGACCGAGCTGTTGCTGTTAAGAGCGAGTTCAGAGTCATGGCTTTCATCTCCCCATTACCTAAGGCGTCAGTCCATTTGCACACATGGTTTCTATTACCCTGAGAGATTTGCTAACTCAAAATAGGACAGCGTGTCACCCTGTCACTTTGTATACAGAAACATTAACATGAACAACATCAGGGTGAGTAATGTATGTTATGGATTCCAGGATATGCATGCTATACCACAATCAAAAGAAAAATTAAATCAAATCTCTTTTTGTTTCTTTTTTTTTTTTTTCTTTCCTTTTACTTGTTCCACTGAACCGAATGCCATTTGATCTTAGGCTTCAGCAACACGGAAGGGCTCTGGACAACGTTTCATCACACACAAAAGTATCCCGGTGTGTATCTGCTAGCTGTGACACCACTCGAGTTGATTAAATGACTCACATCCACCGCACACAGCTCTGGTGTGCTGAACAGCCGTCCAAGACAAACACAGCTCCAAGTTAATATTAGAACAAGTGATAAGAGGGGGCTGCTGCAGATGCCATCAAAGATTAGTGGTGGTTCACACAGACTTTGTCACCTACGTGTTAAGTCCTTTATCTAAGCTGGGCCGTGAGTGACAGCCGTCACCAGCAGTCTGCAGGAGGAGAAGGACAGCATGGTCTACCACAACCAAGCCAAACTGCTTGGGTGAAGACTGGAGGTCCCTCGCCAACGCTATCTAAACCTCCAAATTCTACATCTGTTTTGTAAGAGAGATGATGCACTTGTCACGGTGTCTCTGTTCTTCTCTGCTGGATTTCAGTACCGCATCCCTTGCCATGGGCCACCGGAGTTTGGCTCTGGGTTCACACCAAAGACCCACCAGCTGCACCACAGTCTGAACTGCGCCCACAGTTCAGTAAAAGTGGCATGAAAGGGATTTTTGGCATGGTAGCAACTACCGTGCAGCTTTGAAGCAGATGGACATCTCTGTTAACTGCCTGCTGGATGGGTAAATGTTGATGTGAATTGACTGAACAAACTGGGATGAAAATCTTACTAGCAACGAAGTTAAATATTTGTCTCATAAGAAAGCAGCTAAAGGTCAGAGATGCAAAGGAAAAACCCTAAGGCTTGCTGGGAGAATTTCACTTGTCCCAGATGTCTCTTTCTGGCCTCTTCTCTCTCCAAAGAAGGAAGCTTTGGAAAAGAATGAAACAAGCTTGGCCACCTTGAGAACCACTGGAATAAGGAAAGCCACACGTTCAAAACTATCCTCACTTCTATTATTTCTCATATACAACATGATCCATGACAAAAGATGATTTTTGGTCCTAACTATGTTCATTCTCTCTAATGCTGTCAAAATTTCTGACTTTCAGGGACTCGTAATCTTTTCCCATGACAAGACTGTGACTTGCTGTGAAACTGACTTTCATACCAGTGCTCGCCTCCTGCCACCTCCTGCTGGACAGCTGCTCATGTGCAGAAGTCATCCTTCCTCCCTGAAAAATACTTTTTTCTGTGCCATAGCTATCTAGAAAATATTATTCCCCTGCCTTCATATGCTGAAAGAAAGCCTTGACTAGCTATTTGAAAGAAATCTATATTATTGGATAAAATTAAGTCTCATAAAGCTGACTTTCTGAAGGATAATATTCCCCAGCTGCTTCTCAAAAATTCATGAAGGAAGAACTTATTTTAGGTAACAAAAAGTGTGTAAGAATCAAGGTTATTCTGAGTGATCACTTACCTCACAAGCTTGCAAGTGACATCACTGTCAGAAACAACATTAATATCTCCTCTTTACCGTCTACCATAAACATGTTTCATTTAGAGTTAAAATACAGTGAAAGGCCAGTATTGCCCTTGCTTGGCTACTTAGGGAAGGATTCCCATACTTGGGTACCTTCTGGTGCTTCAGCTGCCCTTGTTTAGAGGCAGAGCTGGCTGCTGCTCCCCAGATTTGGTTGTCTGCTGTTGAAAACTGCTGTCAATAAAAGTTTGTTCTTTTCTTCCAAACACAATAACCTCTCTCAGTCTGTGCCATTAACTGGAATATCTGAACAAAAACCAAGCAAGGCTCTCACAGCTGTTCCCCAGGTACCCATGTCCTGAAGCCATAGGTTCCTACCTTGTGCTAATCTGATGAGCTAAGCAACTTTGAGTCAGTTTATATTTGGCAAGAGACCCCCAAGTGCTGGAGGGAAAAAGTTGTGAAGGAGTGTTCCTTCCTCTGGGGTCCACTAAGTCATCACAGGACAATTATGGTGTGGTTTGGTCTCTCTAGTGAGGTATTAAGCCAGGGCAAGGATCATTTACAGTCTTTAAAGACTCCATTACCTCTTTTTATTACATGGATGTTAGACCATTGTTCAGGCTACATTCCAGTCTGGCTAATCACATTGTACCTGCCAGACCCCTTCTCTAATTCCAGAGCAGGTGAAAGTTGACAGAGGGATCTCAGGAGGCTGCCTGGACTCTACCTCCCTGCTCCCAAGCACAACTAAGGATACCCAGACCTTCCCTGTGTGGCTGCTCAAAGTTCACAGTTTTTGTAGGGAGCCTTTCCACTGCTTATCCAACCAGAGCGTTAAAAGATTTTCCTAATATCTTGCCTGAAAATTAAGCCAGTTACTTCTTGTCCTACTTGCAGAGGGCCTAGGGAACAATCACTCATTATGTCCTTCAAAAAAAATTATTTTTTTTATTTTTTTTTTCCGGTTTGAGGAGTCTTGGCACATTCCTCTCAAAACCTACTTTTCCCTATTCAAAACAAGCACCGGTTCTGCCAGGCTGTCCCTGCAGGGCTGCCTTCCTGCACATCTTAACGCCTTTTTCCTCCCACTGAGACTCTCCCCAGTCTGTCTACCCATGGCTGAAGGAGGTGCCCAGAAGTAGGCACGCTCAAAAGAATAACCAATACTCAGCTCCTCGGCACTGCGCTCCTCTGCAGCAGAATCACAGCTGCAACTCACGTTCCTCAAAGCTAGGATGCTATTCACTCCTTGACGCAGCATCTAGAGAACGCTGTGAAGCTTGTCATGCCCGGTACACAGGTGGGGTGCCTGGAATAGGTTCTGGAGTTAAATTCACCAGGAGACCCAAAACGCCACCTTGTCCCATGCTGCTGCCCCAGCAGCTCCCTTCTTTTGGCTCAGCCGGGGCAAACCTGCTCCTTTAAACACAGCCCGACGTGACTCGCTGCACAGCTTCCAAAGCGCTGTCATGTTCAACCTCGCTGTAATGTTAAAACATTGCTCCAGGCACACATAATGAATAAACGGTTATAAAAGTTAAGTCCCAATCCAAAACCGGCCAGCTATTACACCGTGGCATACGGAAAAACAGACGGACACATTTGACTTCAGAATAACCAAGTTTTCTCCAAGAATTTTGGCTCCTGCTCATCAAGAGGCAGAGTAATTTCCCATTCAAGCAGTGCCCAAAGTTTACCAGGTTTTTAAAGACACGAAGTCCACCTGAAAACACTACACATATTGATAGACAATGAAAACATCTGACTTTTTTTTACCAGATTTGTAGAAGAATTTAAAAGGACTCTTTGCATAAGCCCTACATATCACTGACATAAACATAAGTAGCATTGTCATTTTAAAATTAAAAATCAAATATATAGTTTAAGTAAAATCTGAGCAATAATGTAATGCTGAATTGCATGAGGTTATTTTGAAACTGCTGTATTAACTGCCAAACAGTTATTCCAAATAACTCCAAAGATATCACTCCAAAATAATAGAGATTTCAATTACATTAAAGATGTGAGTGCTGTCAGTCATTACTGCCGAGAAGCAGTAACCTCTCGGAAATAGTTCCTATTTAAATAAAAACAAAATGTGCAAGCCAACAAGAAAGAGCAAAAGACAATTGGTCTGTATTTACAAATAACCAAAATACGAATGTATACAAGTGTAAGTAATGCCTACAAAATTACAACCTCACAAGATTGTTCTGGTTCAGGCAATGATACCTCATGTTTCAAAATACGTTACAATCCCAGACAAAACACAAATGGGTCCAGCAGCAACATCTAACTCTTAGCTTTTAATCACCGAAGGTAAACATTTTTATGTCCCTAGATAGGAGACGAAAGAACATCCAAAATAACCTCAGGTCAACCCTGGCAGCGTACTGCATTCCCCACCTTTGCACAGCCACGGGAGTAGATGAAGTAATTTCCAGCTGATATTACAGTTCTCAAACTACATTTAGGAATTTGCTTGTCTCCCAGCAGGCATGCTTTTCAGAAGACACGCCGGTGGCTGCAGCTCAGCAGCCTCAAGCGCTTCTCCAGTCCTGCCTTCCAGGAGCACCCCCCCGCACAGTTCTGCTACACCCCTGCAGAAAGCAGGACCCTGAACCTCAGTTTTTAGGACAGACAGTTTCAGCACTTGCTACGTGAGCGACCGGAACTGCAGGAACTTAGAACACCTGCCAGACTGACACTGGACTTTTTTTTTTCCACACATAGCCATATAAAACATTTTTCCCACCCTCCTCCTCCAAGGAAATAAATCTGCCCAGCAGGCAAAGGAGTCCAGCTTTTCTTAACCAGGGTCTGGGAGAGGGCTCCTCCCCACTTCAGAGCACGGGGGGCCAACAAAACCTTCTCATTGCAGTCATTGTGATAACCATTTGCTGTTATTTCCAATTCCACATGCAAGGAGTTTATTTTATTTTTTTTTTTACCATCACTCCCTGCAATAACATTTTAAGACTCACCTCACGCGCCTGTAGGGCTGTGTGGGTGCAGACCTCACCGACACCCACTGCAAGGGCAGGTACCTGTGGCAAAATTCCTGTGTTTCCATGTAGCTGGAACTTTTATCTGCTCCATGCGTTACCAGACAAGGTCTTAGCACAACTGGGGCTTAGAGTCACAGTTTACAAACATAGTTGGGCATTTTACTATCAACAGCAGTTTTAAGCACTCCCACCAAAATACAAACGGGATTACAAACTTCCATTTGCTTTACATTTGCAGTGTAACATATCACTTGTCTGAAGAAGGCCATCATACACTCTCAATGCTGAATTTTGTTTGGTTTTTTTTGGTTTTTTTTGTTTTGGTTTTGTTTTTTTGTTGTTGTTGTTTTGTTTGGGGTGTTTTTATCAGCAAGAGCAACAGCATCTGCTCTTTGGTAACCTCCTCTGGGAGCAGCACAGCTCCCGAAAGCACCAAACAGGCAGCTCCCAGAGCCACCACACAGTTAAATTACTTTATCCCCTGCTTTTGGTTAGCAGTTTCTACGCGTGCATCTTCAGGCACGAACAGACACTTGTAATCCTGGTGGTGAAACCTTCCCATCTGTCTCTCCGCTGACGGAGATTTGCCAGCGGTCGGGTGAAGCCCAGGGCTGCACAGGCAGTTTCCAGCAGACACAATGGTCATTTCTGGAGGAGTCTCCGTCTTTCCCATCCTGTCTGGGTCTTTCAGGGTTGTTTTTTTTCCCCTTTTGGTGCTGTTGGATATTTGACTGAAGTTGTGCTTGGCAGGTAAATAACACAACTCTGCTTCAGGAAACTTTATAGCGACTCAAAGTAGGCAGAAGATAATTTCCCTGCATTTTTTTTGCAATTTTTTTTTAAACAGCCACAAAGCAGGATATTGAACAGAGTATTTCCACAGGTTGAGTTCATCAGCCTTCTGCATTAATTCAGTGATGTAAGTGCGAGCAGCGTTATAACCAAGTGGCACTAGGAAAACAGAGCAAAGTTTGGCCACCCTGATTTTTATATTGCTGCCACCCTGCTGGCTCGCCTATCGCAACACATTCCAACATCACCACCGTGATCAGCAGCAGGATTGGGGGGG
>VXAK01019409.1:39449-60601 GCA_013399435.1 Arenaria interpres | reverse complement strand
AGCTTCTCTGGGCAACCTGTTCCAGTGCCTCACCACCCTCACAGGAAAGAATTTCTTCCTTGTACCTAATCTAAATCTCCCCTCTTTCAGTGTAAAACCATTAGCCCTCGTCCTATCGCTACACTCCCTGATAAAGAGTCCCTCCCCATCTTTCCTGTTGCTCTAAGTTCTCTCCCAGAGCTACTAACTTGCTTATATATATATAAAATATCTATTATATATATTATAATACACAGTAGTTCACATTAATGTCTGTAATGTCATGAGGCAGTGGAATTTTACTGGGGGCTTGGGTATTGCTCATGCTGAAGTAAAACAAACTAAAGGACAGCCTGGCCCTGGAAGGAAGGACTTTGCTTTGTGGAAGGTTAGAGCTGTTCGTGAAGGATAAAGGATACCCCCGGACAGCCAAGATGACACCAGCACTCTAACCCCTCTGACATGCCTTTGAAACCCTTCCAGCATCGTCTGGCGTTACAGATAAGTAACTCTAGCAAGGCTGACTCCGGGGACGTCTGGATCAACAGACAAGCAGCAAGAATGGTGCACAAACGGAGCTGCTTTGCACGGTTTTACTATGATTAGTAATCGGTAGTGTGGGTGTTAGCGATTAGTCAAATCGCATTGGACGGGAATGTTCGGAGGATATGAGAACCTTGCGTGAAACCAGAGTTGGGGTGCCCTAATTTAGCAGGGGCACCTCATGTGCATGAATAAAAGAATTACTCCTGCGAGTCTATACTTTGTGTCCTAGCCTCTCTCCCGGGTTGGCATGGGCCAGCTGTGAAAGTTCGTGACGTGCAGTTCAGTGCTGCCAGTGCCCCTGCCTTTGCTGCCCAGGGAGAAGCTTTCTCTGCTGAGCTCCTTCTCCCTCCTTTCCCCTGTCCTCTCCCCGGCACCTGCCCGCATTTCTCCTCTCTGACCCTCTCCTGTCTGCTCGCAGCCTGGGGCAGAGACCTGCTGGCAGCAGGACGGAGGAGCTGCAGGCAGGAGGATGAGGGAGGGAGCAGTGATCTGTCTGCAGAAGTGGGATTTCAAGCGTGGCTCCAAGCACAGATGCACTGGCAGAGCAGGTGCATGCTCCCTGCCATCCCTGTCCTCTTTTTTTAGGTAAACTATTTTTCTAAATTAGGTTAAAGCCATTCCATGGCTGCTTTAAACCGCCCTGAGTGCAGGCTTCTTTTGGAAGGGGGTAGATGGCAGTCCTGCCTGCCATTCCATAGAAGGAGGGGGGCTCCTTTGTCCTAAGCTAAGCCAAACCAGGGCAATGACCCAGAGGAAGACTAATTCAAGAAAAACTCTACCTGGAGCAGTTTCCTAATAGACCTGGACACCTTTTTTGGTACCATTCTGCCTTTTGGTCAGCCTGCAGCCAATGTGGGACAGCCTCTGGGTGGTTTATGCCTCCAGGGAAATGCAGTGCAGATCAGGGAGCTTCTCCCCCTACTCAGGGGTCCCCGTCCCTCTCATGGGCAAGCTCTGGTGCTCAGTGCAGGGAAGCAGGTTGGCTCTGGCATCTGACCTGTCTGACAACCCCACATTTTGCTCTGTTTCCACCCTCCTTAGGTGGTTCAGGAGCAGATCAGACAAGCCCTGGTGCTAGTGCATGGGAGGAACACATGAGAGCAGAGGGAGAGTGTGACTGCAACAACCATGGCTGGTATCAGTTTAAGAGATGGGCACCTGGCTCCATCCATGAGAATCACCTGGAGTTCCTCAGCAGAAGGTCACTTGGGCCGGCACAGGGATGCCTGTGCGTCACTCTACTCCTCCAAGTGAAATGGCATCGTTCATTGGGACGACAGAAGTAATGCTGCGGCTCAGGGAAGCGAGGTTTAGACATCCGTCGAGTACACTAAATACAGGGATAAATGTGACAAGGTACAAGAGTTGCAGCACTTCTAGCCAAAATCATTATATCAGAAAATTCTTAGCACCAAAGTTGGTTTAGAGAATCAGCACCTGGTCAACAAATAATGGCGTGTGAAGGTCTTATTAAAATAAAAGTTTGTGTTTGAGTGGTTATGGAGAAAATCTTAAAAGCAGGAGTATAAAGGTCAAGACTCAGAAAGTATAAAGTTCCCAAATACATTTTAAAACTCTCTCTTGAAGTTTAAACCTTGAGAAACCTAAGCTATCCTAAAAGCTTGAGCAATGCATATTCAATTAAAGAGGTCTGACTGAGCAGAATAAAAACCATAAGGTCTTTCTGGGTTTCAGCATCACAGGTTCATTTGTTGTTCATCTCTCATTGTATAGCTCCAACAGAAAGCTCAAATGTTTGAATCCAGCCACTCTTCCTGTCATCGCTGAGCTGTAACTGTAAATGCCGACCTTGTATGAGACATTCCTTTTTTTTAGAAAGCTGATCAGCCCCAATTTGTGAGCATGTGAAGAGTGATCTTGATAAAGAACAATTCATGAATTTAACTCAGTGTTTTCATTTTGCTTTTGTATTTTAACAAACGATTGAGTTTCTCAGGCTTCTCCCCCATCTCTTTTCAATGTAAGTTTATCTGTTTAAAACAGAACAGAGGGTGTCTAAAGATAGAGAAAAAGGGAACAGTGGTAGAGAGAGATCTCAGGAAATTTCAGGAACAGTGAGAAATCTTATCTGGATTAGCATGAGAATCAATGGGAATTAAGATAGTACCTTAAACATTCTCACCTCTCCAGCATCCTCTCCATTTTAAATAGCGAATTATAAACTGAATTCTTCCCCCAGGAATCTCTTGCAATAACACTGGTATGTGAGCAATGCCTGTTAAGAAAAAAAGCAAATTAAAATTGCAGGGTAATGCATGCAGCTCCAGTTCAGCTGGAGGATGGGCTTTTTTGAGGTGATTGCTAGGAAATACAGCTTCTGCAAAACATGCTCACTCCGTCAGTCTGGCAGCAAATGGTCTCCACTCCCTGTTGTCCCCAAATCAAATACCTGATACCCAAATCAGACATGGGTCCTCATGTATCTGCTTTTTATGTAGGTGCCACAGATTTCTACAGCTCCCTTCATTTCTCTTCAAAGTCTTTAAAAATGTAAAATTCCTCCCTTGTTTACAAATTTGTCTATGGTGAGAGCACAGTTCTAAACCTCTGGAAGGAAAAAGTTTAACATCAATGGAAGTTCATTGGTTCGGTGCTGTCTTTGCTGCTTATAAATTATATCTTGCCTGGGATGATCTTGGTAGCAAAATCTCTCCTTGGCAACAGTTATTCAATGCTGATCTCTCTTATGGCCATTTTCAGTTCAAACATCTTGCCTACCACCATCCATCTTCTGCCTCTACCCACTGTCAAGGCTTCTGTTTATCTTCTGGCTGGTCAAAATGTGGTCCCAGATCTCTGTGCAAAATTAAACCCTAGGCAAGAAAAACACCACTGAGAATTCCCTGGATTGACCAAGGGCTGTTAATGGAAGTCCAACTTTCTTCCTATAAAATGAGTAAATGAATAAAAATGCTCTTTTCGACTCTGCTTCACAAACCCACTGGATTTGGTATGAGACACTTGCCAGAATCTACAGGACAGAGCAAAGGAAGACATTTTTCCCTCTCCTTCCTCCTACACTCCTGGCTAATGCTCTGAAATCCAGAATGGCATTGGTCCATGCACATGAGAAGAGTCAGGTTTTGTGTAGAAATTTTCACAAAGTCATTTTAAAAGTGGCTGCATGAAGAGAAGCACAGGGTGTCCTTCCCCACAGAAGATGCGTGTCCCCCTGATCCTGGGTCTGCAGGAGACAGAGCTTTGGTCCAGACCTGTTTTATTGCCTTGCACATTTACATGCCAAAGCTCTGCCATAGCCCTGAGGAACATGGGATGAAATGTTTATAGGTCCCTGGGTGACTTCTCAGTGATGACTTCGGTGCAAGCCTCGTCTCACTTCTCTTCCTTAAAGCTGCAGCTGGAAATCCTGGAAGTATTTCTCTGTGCACCGTGACAGACCTCCCTGGAGCCTGCACACAGCCAGCAGCTCTGCAAGGGAGGTGCAGCCCTTACTCCTTCCCATGCCTGAAATCCCACTGAAAACTCAGAGAAAGAATCTCTTTCTGTTATCTTTTAGATGTTAGCAACAGAGAAGTAAATTGGCCGCATTGGTCTATTACCCACTTACCGCTGCTGAGAAATACGTGTCTGAACAGCTGTCAAGGCTAAAGCTCAGCTGCATGGATCATTAAAACCACTTCTCAGCTCACCACTGGTAAGTTCGAAGATAACAACTGAAAAAAAATATGTTCGTGCAGTCTCCCATTAGCTCTCCTCAAGCTCGTGGGCTATTTAGGCAGCTTAACACAAGATTGATCTTGCTGCTCGGCAGCTCAGCGCGAGGCACGGGCAGAAGCTCTCTTTTCCCTCCAGCTACAGAGAGATTCAAACGCCACAGCCTAGCTGTGTGCTCTCAATTTGATGAAAGAGATAGCTGGTAATTAATGGCCTGGAGAGGGGATTATAGATCAAGATTTGCTTTTGAGCCACGCGCTTGTGTGCTCACTCACATACGCACCCGTCCCTGTGCACATACACCCGCTGCAGGAAGGAGAAGAGGAATGAGATGGCCCTTCAGTAGAAGATGCTCCACAGTGCTCTGCTTTCACTGGGCCTTACCTTTATTTATTTAAGCCTAATCTTTGTGGTATCTACAAACACGACTATTGCCTCCAGCAGCTGTATTTCACTCCTGGAGAGGAACAACAGTGATTTTACGGTCTGCCTTTTACTGAATTGTCTAATCATTCTGAACAAGCAAAACTCTGCCTGCTCTTTAAAGTAAGGGCTGGCAATTTCATTGAACAGATACTGGTATAAAAATTGGAAACATGTATCATCATTTAAAGAAAATACATTACAGTTTAGAGGAATTCAGGAGGGATATCTCCTATGCTTCGTACATTTCACAGTTCTTGTGCTATTGCATGAAGATTTTTGCAATATTAGTTTGTTGTCTGTATTTCTGCTGTATCTGTACTGTAATCCCAGACAGATGCCCAGCTTTACTTAAAAATTACCCTGAGTTTCTCTTACAAACTCCTATTGTCTATAGGTTTTAAAGACTACCTTGGTGTTACTCTGGAGTCAGCTTTCTCCCTTTTTTTTGGATGCAATCAATTTTACAGGCATTTTTACACTTCCAAGCTCAGGGATGAATATCTTTCATTAAAAAATGTAATTTGGCAAAGGGATTAATCTATGGTGCTCAGAAATCTACAAAACACCACAGCTGGAGTAGTAATTATGGCTTTAAGAAGTTACATAAGCCTTTTTATTACATATTTTTAATGGGTTTACACAGTACAGTACAAATGCCAGCGTATTTATACAGGGGATGGCAATGGCACTGGAGTAATCTAGCAGATGTCACAATTTGGTCGCTGAGAGCGACTTTCATCTGCAAGCGCTCAGGAAAGAGTGCTCTCCAAGGGGAGAAGGGATGCAAGCCGGAGCACCGGGGCTGCTAAGGAGAAGAACAGCAGCAACATGTTCCAGGTAGCAGTTTCACAAACAAATGAAGACCCGAAATTAATGTGCCTGTGCACTTTTTCTACAGTCTATCTTGCAATGTTGTCTGATATACTGGCATTTGTCTGTACAGTTTATGCCTCATTAAAGGCAAAAGGATAAAATCAAAGCTGGGAGTAGCTGGCAGCGTCCTTGATGGACCTGATGGACAACAAACAGCTTTCAGGGGATAGGAGGTGTGCAAAAATGTCCTGGACCAGTATGCGAGCCAATTTAATAATATGCATCCACCTTTAATAACAAGGTCTCACTCACATGTCTGAAAAGCACCCCATCTTTGCAGGACTCTAAATTCAGTGTCGCTGCCTTTGTTTGTAACAAAAAGGTTGCTCTTCCAAATTATTACCAAGTGGTCAGCCAATCCTCTCCTCCAACCGGTTGCATTTTAAATGTATTACACAAAATCCTAATGAGGAGGAGAGAAATAGCCTTGCCCTCAACTGAAAAGATGCCACAGCTCCCCTGCAGCTGAGCAGCCTGGCCAGGACCAGACGGTGAGGATAAAACCCTGTGCTCTTCCCGCAGGCTCCTTTCAAGGCAGCTTGCCCTCAGCGCCATGTAGCATCAGTGATCCAGAGATATCAGTGTCGATTCAAAGTGGAATAACCTCCTTAGCCGAGAACTTGTGTATATGTTAGGTGTTGCCCCAAGGGTCATCCTTTTGGCAGGTATCTTCCCACAGCATGTCTGCCTCTGTCCTCAGCTGTGGACACGGAAAGCAGGGGCCAGCCAGACTCTTCAAAGATGCCCTGGGAAGGATGAAGTGGGTTTGTGAGGACGCAGGCACCCCTGCAGACACCACCCCAGGTGATAAACACTCAGCCTGGTTAATGCTTGTGGTTTTGCCCCAGATCTTGTCTTGCTTGCAGGCTCCTTGTTAGGAGGAGATCCCTTTGCCAGGACGCATTGAATTTCTTCAGGAACAAGGTAATTTCTCTGTACTCTGCCAGGGAGTAAAGTACATACTTCTGAAAGTGCAAAGACTCTTTGCAGAGCCTGCGTGGTGCCTGCAACTGTCCCGGGGGCAAGGCTGGAGGGAAAACTGGTGGTTACAGAGGAAAGCCTGCCCTGCTGTCTCCCCATGGTCCTGTCAGTGTAGCAGGGGTAGCACAGAGCAGGCAGGACTGTCTCAGAGGGCACTTACCTCCCTCACAAGGCAAAGGAGAAGCAAGTACTCTAAGCTGGAGCTGGGTCAATCAGTGCCCAAAGCCAAGCGAGCACAGGAACCCGGTGGTGGGACCCGCAGAGCAGCAGCTGGAAGAGGCAAATTTTCCCATTGATTTCTTACTCCTCCCTCAGGCTTAACGCAAAGGAAAGAAGATGATCAGTGATGTTCAGCGACGGGAGCCTTTAGGAATCGAGGGCTTTTTATTCAATCTTTGTGCTGAAGTGCTTAGCCTTACACTGCAAAGACAAACAGCGGCAAGATTGCTCTCAGCAACCCAGACAGAAACATTTTAGTGCATAATTATGGATGAGATGCAAGAGGACGAAAAAGAGAGGAAAAACATCTGTTCGCATAGAGTTTATTGCCGTTCACTTAAGAGCCCCATTAAATGCCAGAAAAAAGCTATTTATCCTTCTGTTTGAGGCAATTATCATGCTGCAAATCTCTGTGGCAATTCGCCCCATGATTATTCCTGGAGTGCTGACACTGTGCACTGATGCTCACCACACAGGGGAAAGGCGTGGACCTTGCCCATTAAGGCTTACGGAGGGACTTTCAGAAGTGGGGTAGCCAGTGCTTCTCAAAGTCTTTTGACTTGTGCTTTGACTGTGCTCAAGCTGCCATCCTACTGAACTGCTACAGAATGAAGTCACAGAGCTGCTATAGAGTCACCTAGCTTTTTTAAAAACTCATTTGCAGGGAAATATTATATTATCATCAACCACTGTGGAGAGTTGGGTTGTTTCTTGCAGTCTTTTCCTGGATGTCGGGTGCCTCAGGCCCTCCCTTTCAAAAATCAAAAGGAGCTTTTTTAGCTTAAGCACACTTAAAAGTGGGGTTGCTCTTTTTGTAGCCACTGTCTCAGCAATATGGGATGCGAGAAGCCCACATCCAGTTCCATGCATGCTCACAGGAGACCAGCACTGACCTGGAGACCGCTCATCTCACCTGGCTGCCAAGGTGTGGGGAGGAGAGGCTTCATCTCCTTGAAGCCCAACTCTGCACTCATTTGATGAGGAGGAAAGCAAGCACAAGGCTCCCTCTGTGGCTCTAGTGCATTCCATGAGGAAAGGGCTGTTTTCCAGACCTTTACTTTAGCCAAAAAGCCGACTGGAGGTGCACATGCAGGTGCTTCAGAAACACCTGCAGTTGCCTCGTTTGCTTAATTCTCCAGTGACACAGAAAATAAACAAGCCTTCCCCTGTTCAGCTCATAAATGTAAGTAAAAGCTGATGTAAGGCTTGGATATCAGCTGGTTGACTGCAACTTTGCAGAAGTTAAATAAAAAAGCAGCAGAAGCAACAGTGAGAGGAGCACAGCATACGATGCAGATGGTGCACACTTCTTACAACATGAGAAATATATTGTCCCCGTGGCAGTGGACATGAGCAGGAATAGAGGAAAGCAACGTGGGACAGTGCTCTCCTAGTGCTGGCCGCTGTCAGTGGTGTGAGACAGTCTCAGAGGAAAAACAAAACGCAGGAAAAAGATTTCCCTTGGAAATACCATTTTTAGGAAGTTGTTCACTTTCAGGAAAGTTTCTTTCACCTTTCTTTTCTCCCCAGCCGCTCCCTTTCCTCATAAGGCTGAGTTCTGACTCACGTCCACTTTTCCTCCTCCAAAATATGTAACTTTGATTTATTCACAGAGAAAAGCAGGGCAGGGGGGGAATTCCCAGAAAGAAAACAAGACTATTTCAGATCATCCTTAAACCACTGACAGTTCCTAATACCTGAGCACCCAGGGTGGTGTGTGGTCTGGCCAGGAGCCAGGCCAGGCAGTGGGGTCATGGGCCAAGCTGCAGCCCTGCAGACACCCCCCATGGGAGGTCTGGCCCAGACTCAGCTTGAGGGGCTCGGGGACCCCAAATCCCCAAAACACGAGGAAATGAGGACACTTGGCTACCCAAGACAGTGGTTTCCCCTCCAGCCGGAGAGTGGGGGAAAAGCTCTGGGACATGCTGCTATAGCAACAGCTTTGTCTAGGATTATAATCCCCTACTTTTATTAACAACAGCTTCTGGTGTGCTGCTACCTTCATATTTCTATTTCCTCAATGTACCTTTTTTTTTAAAGCATTCTCTGTGACATTTTATGGCCCTAACTGATTCACGATTTTGTCTTCAGCCTTATGGCAGCACCAAAGCCCTCCAAGCCTTATAGGTATGTGGGAGCCCAGCAGGCACCCACATTTCCACCGAGTTCAGCATCACTGCATTTGCTCTTTGAGATGGAGTGTGTGGGTTTCTTTCAGTAACTGCTTGATCCAACATCTCCCTCTGGTGGAAAACAGGGAATAAAGCAGGATAAAATAAAGCCTCGTGCAACATATACATTGATTTAAGGTAGTTGTGAAAACAATACAAATCTCGGTCTAGGCTATGATTTTCTCTACTACATTTATTCCAAATGAATTTGAATATATCACACTGAAGTTTATCTCAAATAGTATTCAACTAGAAAAGAATTGTAATGAACGGTGAATGCCAATTTTCCTGTATTTTTTCAGAAATTTACAAAATTTATTTTAAATATAGGCAGAAGCCTATATTGAGACAATATGTCTTTATGGATTTGTTTCTGCAAAGAAAATCAACAAAATTCCTTGTTTCAGGAAACTGTTATTTTGTGCTCAAGCTCTAAAATCCATCATACAGCCCATCTGCCGTCTGCAACCGCAAGGACTGATAGAAATGTCTCAAAATATAATCTTTCCCTTTCTATGCCATAATTACACCTTTGAAGTTCCCTGTGAGTGTTGACAGATCGGTTGCCATCTGCTGGGAGTGCCTCTTCAATGTAGATCAGAAAGTGCAGATGAGAAGGAAACGCTCAAGTAGAGCCCGGTCACCTTCTGCCTGGCCACACACGGGCTTAAGAAAGGGCACAAGGATAAAACGCTTTGCACAGGTGACAGCTAGGTATTTCTTTAAGGGCGCCTCCTTTCATCAGTGTGGAAAGTTGTGGAGGTGTAATGACCTTCCACTGCTAACCTTCCCCCACCTGCAAGTGTTTCCCTGACCCTTGCTCTGTGTTTCCAGCTGAAGACTGCAGAGCTGATGCAACAGCAAGGACAGATTTAGGATCAAAATGGAGTTTTGTAAATTCCTCAGCTGCCGGCTCACCTTCAGCTGGAGCTGGAGAGTTAACACAGGCCGCATCTTTGCTTCAGCTCCTGGCAAGGCTCTTGGGTGAGGAGCAGGAACTCAGGGACAGCTGGTGAGATGTTGGCAGAGACTGACAGCCGAGGCTGGGCAGCTGAAGCAAGAAAGGACTTATCTCAACAGACTTCAGGCACCTAGAAGCCAAGCAGTCAGTGTCAGCGAGCCGGCTTGCAGGCATCCAGATGTTGTGACCCCCACTTTGTGGGCAGGTGTATAGCTGGCACAGGGCAGCATCACTATTTATCTATGGATATGTTTTAGAATATTTAAATTTTCCATGCTTAGGGAGAAAAATGAAGTAGGCATGTGCAATTATTCCCAGAATATTAGGAACAATTGTTTCTGGAACAAAAAGCTGAGGCTCCCGAGTAGGATTCTCAGCCTTTGCATGGCATGGCCTTAGCGGAGAAGAAAGAGTAAGGTTTTAAAAGGAATTTCAAGCTAGAGACTAGGGGGAGCGAGCAGGCAGAGAGGAGCAGGGGTTCATGATGCCTTGTCCTTAAAGTTGCCATTTTGACATCTTTGACATATAACCACAAGTAAGCAGGAAAAGGCAAGGCATAAGATGGACAAATAAAGCCCCTTTCAACAGGGCACAGGAGCTGGAGCAATCAGGCTGAATGTATGCTGGTTTCTAGTTCTTATAAGTTTAAAAATAAGATATGGGGCTAAAATGCTTGATTTTTATATAAGGGTATTGAAATATCAGACACTTTCCAGAAGAAAGATCATTACTGGCTCATTGTAATAGCATGATAAAAATTACATGGGAAAGAACTGAAATAGATCCCATCCAAATGAGGAAATGTAAAAGGACACGAACTCTGTCAAATTAAAAGCAGAAACAGAAAGGCAGACTAAAAAAAGATTTTGAGGAAATAACTTGCTAACAGATAAAAAGCCTCCTCTGCCCCAGCTGGAGCAAGGAGGCTGCCAGAGGGTCTCCAGGTGACCTGGGTATGCAGTCAGCAGATGATCAAGGTGGCAAAGGAGTTTGGGAGAAAACAAGCCCTAACACACCAGCTAACAGATTGTGTCAGTGTTCAGCACAGAAAAGCTTAGTGGAATTCCCACAGCAGAGCCCTTTGTTAAAGGGATGATGCGGAGAAGCTGCCTCAGATTGAAGGGCCATTAGATGAGCGTTTAGAACAAATAGACGCAACGAGTAGTAACAAATTCACGAGAAGCAGATGTTACTCGCCTGTGGGTTTTTATGGAAGGCTAACAGGAAATTGTTGCACTGTTAGGGCTGGTGTATAACCCTTTACTTAAAACAGCCAAAGAAAAAATGGATGGCACGTGACACTGTTTTAAGGACTGTGAGAGATCTAGAGAAATGCAAACCACTAAACCTGACACCCGTAGCAGGCAAACGGCAAAAGCCATGATAATAGAATAGTTGCAAGGACAGATATGGACTAAGAGGGAAGAATCAGCAGAGCTTTTCCTGTGTTTCACCACCCTGGAAGAACACCCCTCACTACCGAGTCTCAGTCTCCTCTGAAACACCTAGTACTGTTCAGAACAAATATCTCAGAGTTAGGTAGTTCTACTCAAATGGCAGTTAAAAACTCATTAGTGACTATAAAATTATTGGCTATTAGAAATTATTAGGAAATGAGATGTCATTCATTAAATACAGGATTTACCCCATACCACAACTACTGTATGGTAGAGACTAATTACCACTTCTCATAAGATGCAGGAAAGGGGCATCATCCGGGTTCAAGACAAACACGAAGGCAAGGAGCTCTGTGCCTGGGCAAAGAAGTGCCTCCCATTCTGGAACCTGTTGTCACGAGATGCCGGGAACTACAAAAGCACCTTCTGTGGTTTCAGAAGCAATCCAACAAGTGTGTGGAAGATAAATCCTCTGAGGGCCATGAAACACTAAGCTACCCCTCAGCTGAATCAGCCAGGGTATGCTAGAAGTGGCCCTCTCTACTGCTGGCCATGCCTAGAGCTCGGATTCCAGACTGATGGCCCTGAATACATTTTGCCATTTTGATCAACCAGACAACTTCTAGAAGTTAGAAGAAACTCTTCTGA
This sequence comes from Arenaria interpres, assembly GCA_013399435.1. NCBI lineage: Eukaryota > Metazoa > Chordata > Aves > Charadriiformes > Scolopacidae > Arenaria > Arenaria interpres. The sequence continues at coordinate 48,704 of VXAK01019409.1, read as the reverse complement.
CCCTGCAGAGCAGAAGTACACAACCAGATCTCTGGTTTCTCACGGGGCTATGAACACCCCATTACTATTAGTAGCGTTTCTTGCTCCTGAATAAGCTACGCTGTTACTTTTCAAGACGAAAATCAAGATTAAGAAAAAATAGCCCATTCTCATGATTTTTCCATCTGTTTTTTCTGTTCTGTGTTAGATGAGGACAAAGCTGCAATTTGATAAACCCTATGCTAATAAGCTCTGCCCTCTTATACCACTGGAAAGGACAAATGATGGGAGGTGGAGTGCAAAATTAGCCTGCAGAGCTGAGGAGAAGGCAGCAAGACTGCTGAAGGCAGGGCTAGCTTAGGCTGATCCCAGGCACTAATTGACCTATAATTTAATTTGATGACATTTCTTTCAACAGCTGCCCCTTGCAAAAGATAACTGTCCTCATCCCCCCTGAGAACAGCAGGAATTGGCAGCCATGTCTGAATGTGGCCTTTCTTGGCCATCAGGCCATCCCAAATGAAAGAAACTCATTTTTTTATGAAAGAAAACTCTACATAAGTGACATAAAGTTAATAGAACTTTATTTATTGGTTCATTTTAATCATGTGAATTCTTGAAGGATTTTGATTTGTTTTGTGAGGACAAAAAAAATAGTCAAAAGTGGGTGCTAATACCCTTGAATGAGCTATTTAAGATCTAATGAGTGTTTTAATCACCTGTACTTTGACAGTATGCTCAAATTTTGGGGAGTGACTACCTTCAGCCGCATCAAAGGGCTTGAATTGCTGAGGGGAGTGTGAAGTCCAGCTCAGCCTCTGCCATGGAGTGAGGGTCTGGGCATTGGTGGCTGAGCTTCCTTATGGCAAGGGGGCTGGCTCCGTCCAGGTACAGACAAATTTGTCTTTAGAGTGTTTATCTAGTCTTAAATTTCCTCTCCCTTATGAAACTGAAGCTGGTGTTAAGATCCTTGTTGGTTTGTCACCAATTTATTCATATCAGCTGTTGCAAGGAAAGCAGCCAGTGCTGATGCGAAGCAGAAAAGAGATCTTTGTACTCCTAAGCCCACCCTGAAAAATTCTCTTCTGCAGAACACAGACCATCAATGCTGCTATTGGGGGAAAAAAGTAATCTGTGCCTGAGAACAAAATCTGAGGGGCTTGTAGATAAGAAAAAATATTTGCAAACAAGTGTGAGAAAAGATTCACAAAATTGTAGCTCATTTGGGGCAACCTCCTCTCACAGAAGCTTTGTGTTAAATTCCCTGAGGCATAATATGCAGTGATCAGTGTCACAGACTTGCTCTTAAAAGAATGTTTGCCTGGTCACTGTGCATGAGAGTGACCTGACATTGCTTGTTGTAAGAGCTGACCTGGAACACTGTAATGCAGCACTGTGCGGGGTTTTCTTTTCCTTGTAAATCACACAGAAAATGGTAAAGTTTGTTAGCCACATGGCCGGAGCAAGGGCAATACTAGATTAGATGTGGTAAAAGAGGAGATAACTAGTTTTTACTGAATCTGAACCTAGTGCATCTGAAGAAATTGTCAATTGATCTTATTGATATAACCCCCCCACGGCAGGGGGGTTGGAACTCGATGATCTTTAAGGTCCCTTCCAACTCTAACCATTCTATGATTCTATGTTATACTGCAGCAATCTGACCCCTGTTATGTGAAGAATATTTACATATCTTGCCTTCTCCTTAACATGAGGCTAGGAGAAATGGCCAGGGCAGAAACAGTGCCAGACAGAGGAGAAAGACAGCTGGACTAATACTTGGATCAACCCATCATGCCTTTCCAATGTGGCATCTGGAAGCCAGCTAAGATACCACTGAGCATCTGCAATGGCACAAGCTGTTGTCTTAGATTCCTTCTATCCAGTAATGGAATAAAAGTTCAAAGCTTCTTCTAGGAGATGCAACGCTAATGTCGTAAATGGAAAAGGAACCTCTGGGACTCAAAGTTTGGCCCTTGATGAGGCGCCTTGCAGAGCAGCAATGCACTCTCCCACCAGGCGAGCAGCCTCTTTGGCTGTGCCCCTGTGCACTGAAAAGCCACCTGCCCCATGCCCATAGTTGTGGACCACTGGGAGCTTATCTCCTCCTTGGCTCAAGACCTCTCTCTGCAGTCTAACGTGCTGCCTGGATGGCCTCAGGCCCACCTTCACCTTGATATCCTGAGCTCCCCGCAGTGAGGGCTCAAGGGAGCAGCATCTGTCAAAGATGTCTTTGGTAGTGCCAGGATCAGGGATGAGACTCCAGTTCTCCTTCTCCCTGGTTCCCCCTAGGGTTACCCTGTGTATCCCTGGGTATATGTAAGTTAAGCCATCCCCATCATGGATGAAGTTTTTCACCCAAGGAGCATGAACCTTGAGTACTTGTCCCCTGACAGGGAAGAGCTTCTTGTCCCCCACCAGCTGGCGGGCTCCAATGCCCGTGCAGTTGACGACGACGTTGTATTCGCTGTGCAGCTCCCACAGGTCTGCAACTTTTCTGGTGTAAATTTGGACGCCAGCTGCTTTCAACCTGCAAAAAGACTCCAGAAGTGAGGCAGAAAAGAAACCCCTAAATACTCACGTAACTGAAATCCTTATATACATTAAGTAAATGAGATAGATTGCCTTTAATCTACTGCTCAAAACCAAACAACAGATGGGAAAAAAAAAACAAAGAAAATGACACTTCTGTTTGTGATTTGCCTGACTTTGTCCCATTAAATCTTTTTTTTTTAGCTTGTTTCAACTGGAAAAGATACAGCAAGTTGATCAATATTAGAGAAGGGTCTGGCATAGGACACTAGACGGACAGGAAGGTCCTCATGGTCTCATTTGTTCATTTCTATAACTGTACCAAGCTTTAACCAGCCCAAGCAAGCTGAAAAATGTCAGATTTATTCACCAATGTACTTCTGCTAGTGACATCAGTATCACTCTACACCCCTTTCATTTTCCTATTACACACATGTTGCATTCATTCCCAACTCACCCCCATGATACCAGAAGCCACTTAGTCATCTAGTGCCATGTGTGAAGACCTGAGATACCCAGGATGCCCCCACAGGCTGGGCAGATATGGCATGGGAAGTCCAGGAGACCGATACCCTTCTAGAGCAGCAGCTGGGAGTCACCCAGGACAGCTCGGAGCACTATACATCCATGTGTCCTCTAGCAAAATTCACCTCTTCTTGAAGTTCATCTTTGAGCTCAATTTCAAGCCAAATTCCACCCTGAACTCGCCTGAAGCTTGATACCCTTCCCTGTGGAGAAACATTGGCTGGAAATGTGGAGTCACGGCATGGTGTCAGCTGGATACAGTCTCTGGGGTGGGTTTAGCACGAGCAAGTCACTGGGGATTTTAGCATGAGCAAGACATGAGACAGATCTGTGATGATGATGCAGTAAGTGGGAAGTCCTGTCCTCTGCAACACTCCAGCAGCTGGCAAAGTGATCAGTGGTTTCCCACAAAGCAGTGAGTGAGCTGGGGGTCCAGGGCATGGCTGGTGCTCTGAGGGCTGGGGTTTGGGTGCAGCAGAATACTGAGGCTGGCTGGGAAGAACTGGGGAGGTCTCATGTAGCTGTTCTGTCTGGGCAACTTGCTGGGAGAGTTCATAAGTGGCATCCTGGCATAAAAAATACACCAGTAAAAAAGACTGCTGAAAACTCCTGAATTCAGGCAAGCAAGCAGGAAAAAATTCCCGAAGTCCATTTTTGGACCAGCAAGGCGGGCACAAAAACAATTTTCCTTGTGGATTGCCAAGGGAATCGTCTATAAATACTGCTCAGGTCACTAGGGGTTTGAGAATTAGTTACATGTTTAATATGCTCTCACTTCTCATCAGCAGAGAGAAAAGAAGAGGAGCTTGATTGTTCTTACTAGACTATATCCTTTGAGAAATAAGAAGGCTACACCAGGAACAAGGAGACAGCAGAAGTCACGTGGTGGATACCAAATGTGTTGAACAACTTGGTTGTGCTTCAGCAGAAATTTCCGACTCAGTTAAGCGATGAAACATGACAGTGCCTGTGTACCGAGGAGAGAGCACAGAGCTCACTGGTGCCACTGGAGTGATCCCAGCCTGGCTGGCTGCTAGAACAAGGAACAGTTTTTCACATTTCACGGTGAGATGAAAGGCAACTGGCTGATCTGGCAATTTGTGGCGCGGTGTAGGTACATGTCTCTCCACTTAACCTCAAATCAGCCTGCAGCCTGTCGCTTTCTCTCAAGCAGAGACAGCTATTTGCTCATTTTAGGGGTACTTAAGTGAATTAAATGCATATCCCAGATGTCAGGACCTTTTTAGATCTGCATCCTGTCTCTCCTACGGTTCTCTGAAATCCCTATATTTTGGGGAAATTCGAAAATTGCCCAATTTCCTAACTTTCATGTCAATCTGGGCATGAATTCTGAAGCCAGGACTCCTCGGAGTAAGTGCATCACCCATGTGCAGGCAATTATTTTCGAAAGATTTGCTACAAGATGATGCTATTTGGCCTTTTTTCACCTGACTGGATTAAGAAATTTCTCCAGTTGTTGACCAAATTTGAGGTGAATCGGTCCCGCTAATTCTGAAGTGCAAAGTCTTCACAAATAAGACATCTTCCCAGACATGCATATTCTCCCAGGGGTTGGATTTATCTTCAAGAACAGAGGAATGTATTTGGGAAGTTTGGCAAATGATGAGTGCCCACACATTCTCCTAGGACATGGCAGGTTCCTGCCACACTTTCAAGGTCTGGCTGGCCAAGCATGACCCCAGTGACTATGTCAGCCCTGTGCCCAGAGCCACTTCCACTCTAAGCCCCACTGCAGCCACAGTGGTACAAAGTGGACATTGCACAGATGAGGCCTTTCGCATTTTGGAAAGATTGGGTATTTATTTCTCATGCTTCTCCCCAAGGAAGAACTTGCTGCATTTTCCCCAGTGAGAAACAGCCCTTTTCCAGTTTTGCTCAAACCTAAGGCTCCCATGGAGTCCCCAGCTCCCCCCCAGTCCCTCTGCCTGGGTTTCTCTTGCATGCCCAGCCTGCAGCAAAACCAACCTTTTCTCCAGCCACAGCAGGTAGGGTGGACAGTCACATTTCAGTGTCGTAAAGGCCTGACCAAACTGGTGCTGAGGAAACTTTTGGAGTTCTGCTTCGGACATCAGTCGAAATCCCAGGACGATGTCTGACCAAAAAGGTAACTCTTCTTTGGGAGGGTTTTTGAAGACTTGCCACCTAAAAAGACACAGAGAAAAAGCTGTAAAGCTTAGCTGCTGTTGCTCTGCTGTGTTACGTGTCATGGCAATCTTAGCATAAACCCAGGAACTCGGGAACCTGTTCCTGCCCATCAGTGCAGCTCTGTGAGGTTAACAGCAATGGGGAACCATCCCTGCCTGCTGCTGCAATACCCGCCTTGGCAAACAGGCAGAGGGCTGCCACAGCCGAGCCCGAGGGTGACACACCGAGGTAAATCAACTGGAGAAACTTCTTCCAGCTGCAGAAGTACAAAGCTCCCTCACAGAGTGTCCCCTCCATGGCTGCAGCCACCCTGGCTGGACCTTCTTGTAGGGCCACTTGCTCACCTGGTCATATTTTTTGGGGTACCCATATAGCCACGGACTGCCCAAGCCTCAACACTCCCAAGAGGTGAATTTCTGTGTACATAACAGGCAGCATAAAACACCCCAAACACACACACACCAAGTGCATCCCTATACCTAGTTGCTGAAGCTGGAAGATCCTGCAGTCCCATTCCTATGGAGACCACCCCTGCTGAAAGCAACTGGTGGATGACAGGATGGAAAATATCAGTTATTAAAAGACATTTGGTGCTGGCCAGTCTTGAGCGGTTTCTCTGTGCACACCTATGCAAGAATTTTGCTTGAAAACACATTGTATATGAGCAGCTGCAATGCAGTTTCTTGGGAATACGGTCATGAGAGCTACTCCATGAAGGGAAAACACCTGAATTCCAGCAGCTCCAACTCTCTGCCTGCTCCGGTACATAGCACAAACATACCAAAAGTTGTTCTTACCCAGAGACCAGGTGAATGCCAGCCTCTGATGCCTCGGCTGAATTGCTGATGGCGAAAAGGTAAGTGAAGGTCTCTTTGAACCACTGCTTCTGCACATGGATTGGTGTGCCTGCATGTAAACAAAGCCAAAGGTGCAGAGAGGAATAATGCAAAGAAGAAAAGCGTACGAGCCAGCATCGAGGAGATGGGACACATGGGGAACACAGGTCATGGCACTTTTCCTCCTGAAGCTCTGTGAATCGCTGCACACCTGGGCACGCAGCCACATGCGGTGCCACAGGCAATGCCACGCCGGGTTGCACGCACCTGGGTAGGTGTGAGGGATGAGGATCCCAGCTGCGGCGTCACTCGTTGTGTCGGGGCTGAACTGGTCTGAAAGGACCGTCACGGAGCAGCTGGGGCAAGTCTCCGTGATGCACAGTGCTGTGGACAGGCCCACGACTCCAGCGCCAACCACCGCAACCTTGGGTGCTGCCATCTCCAGGAGGCAGAGCCAGAGGAGAGAGGTACCCAGTACCTACCTGCGTTTGGAAACAACATACCCCGTGTCACCAATATCCCTCCGGACACCCTCACCAGGCTATGAAATACCCACACAAGATGTAATATAACCCCCCTGGGGTAGCTAATTGAAGACTAATTACTCCACATGAGCATCAGCCTTTGGTATGATGACAAATTTTTGAAAAGTATTTCAACAACCAGCACCCCAACCTCAGGAGAAGAGCAAAGGGCAAGATTCTGTACTGGTCATTGTTATTAAAAAAAAAAAAAGAAGGAAAAAAAAAAAACAAGAAATTCCGTGAGTTTTAATAATGCTGAATTGACTTTTGTCATGACAATTTGTTCTGAGAAAGGTCTCTAAACACATTTTCAATAACAAACCTTCTCACTCAGCGCTGGCAGCTGTGGAAATGGCGTGTGGCTGTCAGCACGCTCGGCGAGCCCCCCGGCAGTCCACGGACGACCACAGTCCTGTTGGAACATATGCAGCAGGTGCGTTATGCATCTGCCAGAGATGTGGTCTCAGCCACCCCTCGCCGCTCTCCTTCACTGAAGCCCTTGGACCGTGATGGAGATTGAATTTCCCGACTGACCTCCCCGCCGCTGGGGAAGAAAGGGGAGCTGCGGTTCGGCGAAGGTTCAGGTTTCACAAGTCTTCCCAATTCTGATGGGATTTTCGCGGGTGAGCCGACTCGATATCAACAGATCCCAATATTGCAAAAGCCAGTGAGGGTGGGAAAGGGGCAGCCGGTGGCGCTGGAGCCTGCAGGAATGGCTCAGAAGACCATGACGGGCACCCATTGAACATGCCGATTTTCTAGCACTTAACTGCTGCACGCCCAGGAGTTCATCAAGGCTGAAGGTGCTAATGAGCTAAAAATGAACCAGGTGCAAAGCAGAGGCTACACGTGCCTGTATGAGCAAGTGCAGCTTGGGCTTTGTGGAGCCACTGACCTCGCTGGGAGCAGGAGACTCACCTGTGGCTCTGCCCAGGCAGCCCAGCAGGGAGCCCTGCACCTTGCCGGGAGGGCACAGGAGGAGAAATTACTTTCAGCTGATGTGCAGGCCAGCTTAATGCCAGCATCGGGACGATGCTTCTCACCTCCTCAGACTGGCTTGGGCTGAGGGTTTTGCAAAAATCAGCATTTAAAAGGCAAATCAGGTGCAGTAACTGTTGGGGAGGGAGAGTGTCAGGTACCGTTTAGCTCTCAGTCTTTGCCTAGTGTCAGATGAACGGGACAGAAGCCAGACAGAGCCTCCTGGAGTTGTAATTCTCCAGCAAAGAGGACACTGGCTGCTTGATATGGGCTTCATGCCCCTGCCACCCTCCTGCTCCTCCCAGGCCAGAACATTTTTAAAAATATTGCAACATTTTGTGATGGGACTCGATCTTCCAACTCCGGCAGCTGAGGAGACAATGCCAGCCTCATGTGATGCAAGGGGGTCCTTATTCTTTCTTACCTCATACAGCTGTGTATCACCACTGACTGCCACTAACCTTCAGCCTTAACATCATTCTAGCAGTAGATAATGTGAGAAATCTGGATAAATACACTGGTCTCCAGAACAAATACGTGCACACACACACACAGAGGAACACACGTACCCACTGCCAGCTGCAGCTGTAGCCTCCTGGCCTGTGGTACCTCCAGGCTGCCCCTCGGGCTGTGATAGACCCAGGGAAACCAGCATCCCCCAGCTGGAAGAGCTGCACAAACACTATTGCTTTGGCATCTCTGCATTACAGGCATGGCCCCTCGCCATACCCTTGTCCCCCTCTGGCCCAGCTCCATGGGCATGCCTCCCTGGCAGGCTGGCTGCTCTCAGCTTGTGTCACAACCCAGTGGTCCTACCAAACTAAGTGAATTTACACGCCCAAATGACCACTTGAAAAAGTCCAACTGATCTATTGGCAAGAAAATGGATCAGCAAGAAGTAAGTAAAGAAAACCCAAACCTGTTACAACTGAAGCCCTGTGAGTTTTTTTTAAACTAACTCACGATATCGAAGTCCTGAAACATTTCTTTGGTTCGCCTGAAGCCTGCGATACTGGGTAGCAAACGCGCCAGCCTTTCTGAACTGTTGGAGGGGCTCCCCGTTACACCAGGGTTGCTGTGCCCACCGTCCCAGTCTGTGCCTGACATGGAGAACTTTCTCCCTTCCTTTTTTTGCAGATGATGCTTTAATTTATCACCTTCCCCAGTTTTCAAGCACCCTTGGTGTTGCTTCCCTTGGACTGACCCCAGAGAGGGCTTTTCCCAGGCTCTTTGCTAAAGGTAGCCACATTCACTTATGAAGCTCAATCCATTCCCAGGAGTTACTGAGGAAGGGGCCCCGATTTTGGCCTTTTGACTCTGCCCCGGTCCCTTTTGTGTCATTTGGGCTGCTCTGTGAGATATACATTTGGGACCTGCCACAGGAGGAAGGTGAGGATGCTCTTTCTTCACCAAACAAGGGACTCTGGAGGCTCCTTGGGATCCCCTCAACCTTTCTGCACATACAGCATCACTGCCCAAGGGCGGGTATTTCTGAGCCACCATCACAGGAGACCCCAGGGCTACCAGGGAGGCCTCAGCTCCTCCTTTAGCTAGCTGTTCACACAGGCATGCAGGGGAAATACCTCCTGAAGGGTAGGAGGTTATACCCACCCTATAAGCTACCAGCCACAGTGAGCTCCACCGGCAGCACCTACACGCCAGGAGATGCTCTCGCCTTTCCCCCAGCCCAGGGAGAAGCCGAGGTTTAACAGACC
>VXAK01019409.1:0-39196 GCA_013399435.1 Arenaria interpres | reverse complement strand
GAGGGGTGGGGGGAGAGGAAGCGATACCTGGTGAGGAGGGGACCCCCGGTCCCGCCCGGCAGAGCCGTCCCGCGGGGAAGCGGAGCGGGAGAAGCGGGAGAGGGCTCGGCCCGCTGCCGGGGGAGGCGGGGGGGCTGCCGGCAGCGCCCCGTCCCCGCGTCCCGCCGCTAACGAAGGAGCTGTTTGTGCGGGGGCAAAGGCCGCCTCCAGCGCTGGCACCTCTCCCGGGAGAGCCCGGCCGGAGCCGTGCCCTTCACCACCGGCCAAGAACTGTTTGTTCCTCGAGGATTCCCCCAGAGGAGGCTCAAGGGGCCCTGCTGTCCTGCACAGGGTGCATTGTCTCTTTTTTTCCTCTCCTTACAAACAATTAATTATGTTCTGAATGTTTCTGAAGCTGCCCTGAGATTGCCATAGTGCTTGAGCAATCGTGGTAGCAGTCAGGATGGCACAGTGTCCATGGACCTACTCTTTGTCAGGAAGTGTAGTGAGAGGACAAGGGGTAACGGTTTTAAATTGAAGAGGGGAGATTTAGATTAGATACCAGGAAGAAATTCTTTCCTGTGAGGGCGGTGAGGCACTGGAACAGGTTGCCCAGAGAAGCTGTGGATGCCCCATCCCCGGAGGTGTTCCAGGCCAGGCTGGATGGGGCTTTGAGCAACCTGGTCTGGTGGGAGGTGTCCCTGCCCATGGCAGGGGGGTTGGAACTCGATGATCTTCAAGGTCCCTTCCAACTCTAACCATTCTATGATTCTACTCTATGATTCTATGACCTTGTCATTTCAGTCGTCACAGGTGGATGAAAAACAAGCCCCTGCTAAACCACAAATGCCTAATGAGCACAGCCAGGCATGTGTAGTTCAGATTAACATTTTCAGCTGAAAAACAGAGTTTTGAAACTTGAGAAGGTTTGTCAAATACAAACCTGTCTGCAGGATGACTAGTATGAAAGTACATACCAGGGCTTGCTGGCTCCAGGGCGTTTGCCATCGGCAGGACATCTTGGCTAATATTTGACAGCCTGAGCCTTCGTCCCTGAACAGGCTCAGCGGGACAGTGTTTGCAGACCGTGCCCCTCCAGCCCCGTCGAGCAGCATTTGCCATGGATCTTCCAAGCAGGTGCCTTTTCTCGGTAGCCATTTAAACACAGCAGCCACCCAAAGGGCATCTGCACCTACAGCAGCAGTGTGCACAACACGCGACCCGCTGGCCAGGCCTCCCAATCTAGCTGTGTTCTTAAGTGGTAAAACTAAAGACATGATATATTACAAATACATAATCATTGGCCTTTTTAGATGCATAATTTTTAGTGTTTTTTTCTTTAGTGGTGAAAGGAACAAGGAATAATTCTGCCAAAATTATAGTATAGCTGGATTTTTCTGAATGTTTTGACAAGACATGAAAACAGGGTATTGAATAAGAAGGTGTGAAGGCAGATGAGTGAAGAAGGCTTGCTTGTTTAGAAATTAAATTGATGGGCTCGGTGTATTGATTGTAAAATGCACATTATTTGAAGTCATTTAAGGATATCCACAATAGCTTTAGAGAGGAGCCTTTCAGGTACAGAAATCTAACCTCCTTCAAATATAAGCAGAGGTTGCAGTGTCAGCTAAGAGTAAAATTACCTGTTATTTCTCCTCTTGAGATTCTAATTCTCATTGCTTATAACTTTGCCAAATTTGAATGTATTGGATTGAAATTTTCTGTGATGGATGTTTGTGCAACGCTGAATGTTTCAGGGAATTCCCAGTGTGTCTTTCCCTGAGAATGAGACTTCAGAAAATGCAAGCTGGGTTGGGATATCAACTCTTACACTACTGTCACTGGGAAACTCTCACTCTTCCATGGGCTGAAGTATTTTGGAAGGGTGAACACATTGTCTTTTGCTAGAGTGCCCTTAACCAAGGCACACCATATTTTAGAATGAAGAAGAAAGCGTTTTTGTCCTATGTAATCTAGATGTACGACTTCCCACCACAAGTCCATGGAGGCCTCTATAAGGGGAAACAATTTCAGCTCTTTAGCGTTGCCGCTGTTTTTCTTACCTCTGCTTGTCCCTAAAATGAGCAGCACAATAAAAAGCCTCTTTGGTCTAACTCCCAGAGCCCTGATTAACTGAAGATCAGACGTTCTGGATTGAGGCCTTCAAGATATGAAAAGCTTTTTGCTGCTGGTTTGTGTACTCTCTTCCATAGAGCAGTAACGATAAGCAGAAATGACCTTTGTGAACGCAGCAGTGCAGACTTGTTTCTGATGTTACGAATGACATGGATCACTTCTCTGCCACTTCTTTAACCAGTTCAAAGATCAAGTCAAGCATCAGTGTCCACGGAAAGTTATCATTTCAGCAAGGAGGTTAAGCTGCTCCTCATTTTGCTGTTTTCTGGTGTTGTTTACTTACTTCTGGTGGAATTCTTTCAATGTAAGGAATATACCAGCAGTCCTGACATTCCTGTTGGAAAGCTTTGTGCAAATATTTACTGAGAGATTGCCCATTTATCCCTCATTCTTTTGCTATTTTCATGATCACCTCAGTCAAAAACACTTTTAATTCTTATCACTGGCAGTAAGACTATGAAAGAATCTTCATAAGAATCACCCCTTGGTGCTGGTTTTTTTCATATTCCTGTGCAAGTCAGCTCATCCCCACACGGAACACTAGGAGACAACGTTAATAACAGGATGCCTGTGAGCGGTCCATGGCTGGATCCTACTCATCTGCAACAAACACCCGAACAGTATCCAAGCCCGTGCACTAGACAGGAATGCAGAGGAGGGTGAGTTGATTTGTTACTAAATGAGATATTCCTCATTCCTTCTAATTATTCATAAACCTAGGTTAGTAATTTCTGTGAAAGAGCTGGTTTTGCGTACAAACCTCTCTGCAATCATTTTTATACATCAGACATATTAAAAAAAAAAAGGCATACTTTCCCATTTCAGATACATACTTTTTAGTCTTGATTTTTCTCAGCCTGATTGAACTCAGTGCTCTTGAAATCAGTATATCGGGGATGATTCAAATTTCTCAACTTTAGCAAACAAATATTTGAATCATTGACTATGGTAACTTTCAGGGAGGAACCTAAATCACCTGGCAAGGACATATGAAGCCTTTAAAACATGAGTTATGGGTGTAACTTGATCAGAAAACATAAGATTAATAAAATATGCATGGAAAATTGAGTAACTTGCACTAATTAGAGGTTAAGGGAAATGGAAAATAAATGGGTTCCTGAGAAGAGCTAAGGGGAAGAATCACAAAGAACAGGGCTACAAATTGCTGCAATTCTCACTTTCGTTGTGCTGTCTGCTCACTCCTGTTCCTGCATGAACAACACCAAGCAGTTACAAGTTATGTTGCTTTGTCATTCCTGTAGTCACCTACTTTCTTTCCTGATCAACTCACACCCATTCTACAATAGCTACAGCTATTTTTGTCACTACTGAATGTGTCTGAGAGACTACTGCCCCAGCCAGCTTATACAAATAAAGGCAAAAAAACCCCATACTCTTCCGGCAACTGAAATGCAAATCATGGCACATTTTTAATGTACATTTTGTCATAGTCACCTTCTAACGCATTACCCAAACCTCGGTTTACTCCTGCAAACACAAGTGGGGAAAACACACACACACACACGTGATACTTGCCAGCCTGAACCATGGGGTCTCCGTGGAACGCTGAAGCGCCAGCCCAGCTCCTTCCTACAAAGGAGCAGGTACCAAACCGAGAGGTGGTGACAGGAGTTCATGAAATGTCGTAAAAGTGTAAAGATTAAATAAGGTGTGTTTGATTTTATTCTTGCACATAATTGCAGAAAATAAATACTCATTAAAATACCATTAACATATATTGTATTAAACCCACGTATTCTGGGCAAACAAACTCCTTCCTATGAGTACCTACTTCCCCCATGTTACCAAAAATGCACACTCCACCTGGTACAGAATCTTGTACAAAATGATTAGCTTACCAGAACACAGATGTGCTTTAATCTTTCTTCCTGAGAGATGTAACAACGCAGATACTGCTTTACTGCACTTACTAGAATTGTTCCTGATAGAGTAAACTTGCTATTTTGTCAACACTCTTTTTTTTTTTTTTTTTTTTTTTTTATTTTTTGTTTTTTTTTTTTNNNNAATCTTTGAGTTTAATTTCTCCCCTATGAATTGGTCCTGTGATTCAGTCAGGCATCTTTATGACATTTGTAAAGGGCATAGAATGAATCCAGACCCTCCTTTTTGCAGCCACAAATGCCTTCTTGGCATCATGCCTTCATGACACAAGTGACCTCACCTTTTTATAAGCCCTTGTGAAAGGGACTCACAGGCCTTACATGTTGCTGAGTCCAATGCTGCAGAGGCTTCCTAAGTGACTGTACCTAAGACTTAGTAAAATAAGCTGTGAAAGACAGAGGAGAATGCCAATGAGCCCTTCACTTCATCCCGGAGCTGGGATGTCAGACCATCTTCTCTTTCCGCAGAGCCATTACACAAAAGCCCTCAGCCTTCAGGCAGGATTCACTCCCTTGTTCAGACATTCAGGGTACCACCCAAAGCATTTGACAGACTGCACATAGTTTGCTTATCTTTTTTTTTTTTTTTTTTTTCCTACATAGTTGTTTAAACTATAGAAATTTGCACCAAAAAATTGAATTGAATTCTTAAAGTAGAGAAGACATCTTTTCGCATATTTTAAAATACAAAGTATCAAACACATTTACTTACTATTTTTCCTTAGCTATCATTAAACTAATGATAATTTTTCTCATTCCTATATTTAACCCAGAAAGTATGTCCTTAATAAACTGCAAGAATGTCTAACGGAACATGATTCCACACTTAGGACAAACACATCTGTCATTGTGCAAGAGTGACCAGCAATTAAGACAGATAAGAATTCTAATCCAGTATCTCAAAAAAAATCATTGTTTAACTCCAGAGACATATATCAGCACAATAAATTTGTACTAAGATAGAGATGACAAACAGACAAATAAAAGAACTTAAGGACTCAGAAAAGAAACTATGAAAAGGAATTCTTTTTATGAGCAATGAGCGGAAAATATGCTCCACAGGAACAGAAGCACTTGTTCTCAATAGATAATCTATGAATATTTAAGAGAAAGCAATCAATTTACCCTGTCTATGCTATAACGTATGACTAGTGTTAAACATATTCTTGTCCACATGGAAAAAACAAGCAAACAGAAATGCTAGATACATATAGAGACATGCTATTTCCCTTTTTACAGTAATACGTTTCCTCAGGTTAAAGAACAGGATACCCCAACGAATCCTCTAAGCTACTCATGCATAAGATCACAAAAGGTGTACCTGTAGATCCAGTAAACTTTTTATTTCCAGGAAAAAAAAGGTAACATCATTTGTTTAAGGAAATTCAGGTCTCACTTGGATCAAAGACCAAATACCAACTGACTTCAGTAACAGAAGGAACTGACTTTCAGGATTAAAAGCCATCAAGCTACATTGTGTTTTAGAATCATCATTAAGTTTGAGCCTGAAAGGACTGCACGCTATCATTATGCATTTAAGTTTTTTCTTTTTTCTTTTTTTTTTTCCTTTACTGTATGTATACCAATTACAGATGACCAGGTCCTGAATCCCTCAAGTCAAAGCAATGCATAACATGTATTGACTGTTCTTCGCAGGATAACCCCCAAGTCAGTTATTTGGAAGGTAAGGAAGTAGAAAAATTAATTCTAATTGGTCTTTAGTATCTTGTTAGACTGTACTGTCCCCAGCACTCAAGACTACGGAGTTTAAGACAGAACCTTGTACTAATAAAAGATCGAGTATCAATGTGGAAGAACCCCAAAATAATGCAATTACTTGCAGCTCTGGGGGAGGTATGTGGTTGCAATGTCAGAGAGTTTAATTCCTTATTAGGTCTATTGCATGACATTTTCTTTTTTCGCATGGTTAAACCCCTGTTTAAGGCAGGGCATGCGGGGTTTGGCAACAGATCTTGCAGATAAGGAGAGCAGTTCTGCTCCGGAAGTGGAGAGGGGTCTGAAAGCAGTGGAAGAATACCAGGTCTGGCCTTCAGCAAAATAAAAAACCACAGCATGTGAGTCATCCTATCTTCAGTCATCAAAGTATGTATTCAAGTCATTCTCTGAATAATGATGGGATTACTCACACGGGTAAGGTTAAGCACATGCTTTTGCTGAACTAATATATCTGGACAGAAGCCATAGTATTCTATGCAGTTCTCTTTGGAGATTTTCTCTGCAAATACTGGAACACCCACAAAATTGAAGGGAACACAAAGATCCCTTTCAGCTCTCCATGTGACCACCACACAGAAACTCCCTGAACCTAAACTTACTGATTTTGCTTGGCTTTGAAGCATGTTAGTCCTCATATAGGATATGATTTTGTCCTAATACGAGGACCAAAATGCTACTTGATACTCTAGGACAGCACAGTGAAGAAAAAGTCTTTTATAAGGGGATATAAGCCATTATTGTGATTTCAGAAGTAGTTGAGACTAATGACTGTGCAGATATAATTGAAAAATGTGACCATTAAACTCTACAGTATATAGAATATTTATCTACAGTAAATATTTACAGATGTCTTATTTTGGGGTACACGGCAAAGAAGTAAATAAGGGAAGACTTGTTTTGATGAGATTGTACCAGCTAGGCATGAGAACAGGTGCTTAAGATGAGAAGAACTCTGATTTCAAACCAGGGCTGACAGGGTTCATGCAGCCCAAGCAAAAGAGGGTTGTCAGAATCCCAACACACAGAAGTTTCATGGGCCACCCCCTTCAAACCAAGGGTGGCCGAGAGAAGAGGGTACAGATCCTCAGGCAAGGAAGAAACCCCCAGGCCTGGAGGTAGACTGAAAAAGGGGAGGTGGGACAGAAAGCCATAAAAATAGCAGCCAGTATGATGCATTTCTATCTATCAGTTTTCTGTGGTCCACAGTCATAAGGTACGATTGCCGCACACGAGGTGTAACAGTAGTGGGACATTTACAGACACTTTGACTAAACCGACTGGAATAACTGGTAACTCTTCTATTGATCAGTGTCCTCCAGCTACTATTTTTTAAATTATATTTTTTTAATTGATTTTGTGTGGTATAAGTTAAAAATGAGCTACAGACAGCTGATCTATGAGAAAAATGTTATGTAGATACAATGCCTACTAATCATTCATTAACAACTAAGTCCACCTCTGTGCAGAGAACCCATTTGTGAGTTATTCTGCTCCACTGAGGCCTGAGATGGAGGCATTTGGCAAAGTTGCTGGTGTAGCTCTTGAAAGTTATGAAGAATCTGATGATAGATCTGAGCTGAAATAATTGAGAAGGGGAGCACTGAAATAATGGTCTGGAATGAATGTGACTTTCAAGGCATCGGACATTTTAGTTTACCTAAACTAAAAAGAACTTACTAAGACAACAGTAGATCCAGTGAACATTTTTTTCTAAATCACTAATAAAAATACATTTATCATTCAACAGAATGAAGAGTACACAGACTATTTGCACATTTTGCAAACTTAGTATTAGTTTTTCAGTCAGAAGTGGTTCTACAGAATACTTTCCTTTGTTAGCAATGGCACCTTTTCTAATAGAAAACCAGAAGAAAAATAAAGAGAATAAATTAGTTTGACTTTGAAATTATTGATATGACTTGATGCAAAGTTAGGGCTTCTCTTGCATTATACCTGTTTGAGTTTACCATGTTTTGAAGTCTCAAGCTGGTAACTGTCAGCTGCAACACGGTGGGAGCAGACAAGGCACTTTGTGGTTGGGTCTACAAATCTAACTGCAGAAAATGTGAAGCAAAGCATTGGCATATTTTTACATATGTGTAATCAGGTAGGTTCCAACACTTAAAGTAATCATTCCAAATGGTCACAGCAAGTCAGACAAGTTTTCTAAAAGATCTAGAATCCTGTCAAATTTTCTGCAGTACCTCAGTCACATGGAAACGATTTTTTATGTTTGTTCTGTTGAAAAGTAAAGACTGGATACAAATTAAAAGGCACAGATACTATAGAATGGTCACATTTCTTGAATAAAAATATCTTATAAATTAGATAATGATTAAAATTGGAAACAGCCATTTTGCTGTTGCTTTATTTTTCAGTGCTGACTGTTTCTTGACCAAACATCTCTATCTTTTCTAATGCCGCACCACTGTCTGCTGGAGGAGTCTTTCCTGAACAGCTTGTCTTGTTTCTTCCAATTTCTGTAGCTTCCACCAAAGTATTAGTCAATGGTTTTCCCAGTGTTTCTGGAAGCATTATTGTCAATATTCCACTCAGAAGAGCCATGATTCCAACAAGTAACTAGAAGAAATAAACAGTAGATGTAAAGGTAGAAATGTCTTTCAAGTTATGCACATCTTTGATCTTGCTTGAACAAACACTTAAAATAAGGCACAAGGAACTATAATGTAAAGCAAAGATCGTAAGCCTTAAACATTGACTATATAAAAGATCTGCCTTTTTTGTTGCATAAATGAAAGACTATGCAGCAGACCTAATGAAGAAGAAGTGAAGTATTTTGTTCCACTAGGGATGAATGCAGTGCAAACAGGAATAGTTCTGCTTGAGAACAATACATATATCTTCATTTGGTATTTCTACTATCAGGTATATATTTAAGAACTGATTATAGGATTGCATGCATTTTTACATGCATGTTCATAGAGCTACAATTTCCCTACCACCTGTAATCTCAGTTTGCACTCTAACTCCTGAACCCATTCCCCCTGTACCTCTGTGCCTGTTCCTCCTGCAGACACAGATCAGAATTTCTCAGTATGCATCACTGCTGGCCTGGAGCCACAGAAGTGCACATCCCTGCTCAGGAGAAGACCTCAGCAGATAACGAATCTAGGTCTCAACAGGATTACTTTGCTAAACTGCAGTTTCAAGGATCTTTTAGAGGTGCAGGCATCTACTGACATTTGTGGTGGGATCACATCTTGGGTTTGTACGTGGTATACACAGTTCCATAACAACAGCTCACTTCAGCATGAGTGGTGCAAGGATCAGGATCATGTGTGGTAGATTCAGAAGCACACACATGCTCCAGGAGTATCTTTTCCTTTCCTTCATTTTCATGCCTTGTTCAATGAGAACAATTCACACTTTCCTCTTTTGAAGTACAGAACAGCATTAAAACCCTGACATTCTTCCAAAGCCAGGTTATAAATGACCCAAATCTCTCTTGATAGAAATGCTTCCACAGAGTACATCATGCTTGGCCTCAGTATTTTTCCATTTTATGACTGTGCACTTTGATACTGTATTATCATTATCTTGCCCTCTGCTGATTCTCAGGTCTGTCCTGTTTGTTCTATGCTTTCTTTCCAAGTGTGAGAGAGAGCATTTGGAATGACTGTGCCTATGTCTCTCACACAGAGGTTGAGACAAGAACTGGCCAGCTGCCACCTGCAGCTAAGCCAGACTTTCTCCTTAGGTCAGAAAGGTGCTTTAAAATTGGAATTCTCCATTGCTATTTTCATGCAAATGCACCATGCTGCTTTTGTCCCCCCTCCCTCCCCACTTCCAAAAGAGGAGGACAGCCTGTCTTAAGCATTCTTTTAAGAAGCAGAATTCACACTGTTGCATACACACCTCTTTTTGCACTTGCATTAAATATAGAGGCTGACAAAAAATTAAGCAAAATACTGTTGAATACTACAAACTACAGTAAAAATAATATAGTCTTGTTCTTACCATGAAAAATTAAAACAAAATCCTAGCAGTAACAGGACCAGGGGAAATGGCGCTGAGTGACAAACTGAGGGAAACCCTTGTAGACATATATATGTGGCAGGAGTGATATTTAAAGATATATTCCAAAATAATAAAGTCTCACCTCTGAGTGTTAAAACTCTTCTCCTCTATTAAAACATGATTTTCTGCCATGGTAAGGCAGGGTGAATTGACACATGGCAGCTATTCCACAGTAACCTGATTGATGCACATCCTTTAGGTTGTCATAAGTTTGAGGGTAATGAGGGCTCTTAAGGATATTGAAGCTTATGGATACCCATACACTCGGAGTTTATGAGACCAGGGTCACTACTGATGCCCAAGAGAACAGAAGGTTAAAGCAACACTGTGTGCTTTGAGTATGTGTGTCTCCTCCTTTTCAGTTAGTCTTTTGGACACTTTTCATTCTTCTCATGTTTTCCTTCCTCATAAACCTACCTCTCATTCCCCTGCGGACTCTCACTATTCTGTCAGCGTACACACCACCATCTTTTCTGCCTTTTCATCTCAGCTCTCATAACTCTATTCCATCACATGTTAGTGTTCGTTTTTCCGGTGTGAAAGCTGCTGCATGCCGACTAACTCAGCGTGTCTCCCTTCTCCCTAACCCTACAAAGCATTTTCCAGTATTCCCAACGAAAGACAGAATATGAAACAATTAAGTCACAGTATATTAACAAAAGGACTTCTCAGATGTCATCTACCTTTTCAGGGGCAGTAAGCACACTTATCAATGAAGTTACTGACATTTAGTCAAAGCAAGTCTTTTGCAGTCTTATCTTGGCATATTTCTTCATAATACTTCTGACATAATTTAGCCCTTGCTCATAACAAATGTGTACATTTTGTGTGTACTGTTTTACATATATAATTCAGCATCAGAAAATATTCTTCTGATATAGTCAATGAGTTAAATACTTATGGATTGAAGTGGACTATTGAACAAATAAAGTATTTAGGTGTGTTTAAGCTCCATTGAAGTTAAGATGACAAGAGTACCTGCTTAAATTAATTGCTTTATTAGGGTCTTAATTTGAAATCTGACTTTCTGCTTAGTCAAACTCTCAAAGTATTCCCAACACTTCAGTACAGCCAGCAGCTTCTAAGAGCTGCCATAAATAACTTCAAAAATAGATTAACCACCACTTTTCATATGTCTTCCTCCCTACCCGGAGCAACAATTTTAATTTCACAGTGGTCTAAGACCAGGACTTAATATATTCAGTCTAGCACAAAAGATAATTTGAATTAAATATCCATATAAAATAATACTTTTAATTCTGAGAACAAATGATTAGTCTGCTATTTATATTTATATCCACATCTGATGGCTCTGAACCAATTTAAAATGTGATCTTATTTACAAAATTCCTACTTCAACAAAAAAAGATTAAATTTTGTCCTGAAAATCCACCAGTATTAGACATAGGATTTGCATTCATTTAACTTTACCAACCTTAGTGAAGGTTTGGTTTTTTTTTTAATTTATAATTTATGGTTTATCTGAGAGAAAAATCAAGTCTGTTAAAGGACTAGTGCGACATAATTCTTAGCAGCTGAGAAATAGAAGCTGGTTATACATGGAGTGGTTGCTTTACTGTAAGTTTTCTAGAAAGTTGTCACATGAAAAACATACTTGGCAAGTTATTTGAGATTTGTAGGCATTCAAATGAGAGGCATTAATCACAGGTGGCATAACTGTACATGAGGCAGACTGTCAAACAAATAGCAGTAGTAACTAATTGACAATGTGTGGTGTATACAAGAGATCAACATGATGTGTGTCAGTTTACTTACAAATGTAATCTATTTCATTTCGTTTCCATTCCAAAACACTTACCTTACCCCAGACGTGGCAGGCTATGCTCCAACTCAAGGCAAGCTTATTTAATAAACTGACAAATGTTTTATAATAGGAGCTAATAACAAAAATATATTCACTCTGAACTACTACACAACTCTGCAAATACTCTGGATATTTTTTGTACACTGAGAGTTACTCATAGCTGAAATAATTCCTGTTTATACTGCCATTGACACTGCTCTCCAGCATATTTGAGCATTCCCCATCTGTGGTTTAAATGCAGCAGTTCTGCACAGATAAAGCTTATCTCAGCCAGTAAAGGCAAAACACTGACAAGAGAAAAAGAATGTTTTCCCATGACCACTATGTTGTGCAAATGTTTCTCCGTCTTTTCTGGGATGATATCTTGGTTTGTGTGGGGCCATTATTAAGAAAGAAAACATTTTTTAGGAGCTTGAGGGAATAAATTAATTTGTGGTCTGCTTCATCCTCTTAACTTTCATCCAAAACAACTGAAATTAATTAATTTAAATAATGAAAAAAGTTCCCAAGAATTCTCTGAAACCAACCTCTAGCATCTATAATTGAATAATTTATAGTTGCAAAATCAAAAGGACACAATGCCACTTTTTCAGGAAATTCCAACGTGGTAGACAAAACTAGAGTAAGAATCTAGGTGAAAGGCACATTCCATTACATTTGCACCTTCTGATGTGTAATCTACATATAACATTGGTGTGCTAGTCAAAGTGAATTCTCAGGGTTTTTGAAAGTACTGAAACTATTTTAAATCATTAATAAACCCTTCTTTACTTAAAGATTTAATATAAACTTCATAATTCCTTCTGTTTTTAAAGGTGTGGGCATAAATTATCCTTAAGGAGTAAAAAAGGGATTGAATAACTGCAGGATTTCTAAGCAGAAAATGCTTCATAACATAAATGTAATGAAGAAATGTGATTCATTTGTGAGCAGGAAATACATAAAATATTTTGTCCAAAATGGATTTGAAGCTACATAATGCACAAAAAATGCCCAAAGTCCATGAAGAAATAGTCCCACCTCTGTTTTCTTGGGGCAACTGGAGGTAGAAACCCAGACCTAATGGTAGTGTGATCTGGAGTCGTCTACAAGTAGGATGTGCTTAATGCATCCAACTAAGGTCCTGTTGCTTGTCACCGTGAACCTCATCAAGACACCATTTGCTTCTCTGTTTCTATCTCATGAATTGTTTTGTTTCATTCTTGTAAAAGAAAAATGCACAAAAGGAGCTTTGGGACAGCTGTGAAGACGAAGTATAGTAAGCATAAGACATTCTTGATCCTTTGGAAGGCTATTCCAAAGATGCAACATCCTAGGGAAGCCATGGAAAAGACTAAGGAATAATATTAAGGAAAACCAATCACCCATGTGGAATTCCAAGAATGGAAGAACTATGCCTTTGAAAGAAGGCAAGAGTAAATAATGAGCATGGTCAAGAACTGGTAGGCCTGCAGAGTAAAGAAATATGGATTAAGACACTTCCTGAATGCTACATGGTAAATAAAGTATTTTTTTATGGGAAACGTTTGTATCAATTTTATACTAGGATTCAGAGCATATGTATGTTTATGTCTTCCATCGTAAAAACTTTTCAGAAGATTTCAGTGACTCAAAGTCTCCCTTCTGCTTTAGCTGTGAATTTTTAACAACATGAAGTTACTCTGAGACTTAAAATTTAGAACAAGAATGGTTCATTCAATTTCCTTTTCAAAATAAAAGTTCAGTGTTTGGTTCCTGAGAAAACAAGTGACACATACGCCTTTTCAAAACCAGAAACATTCTCCATGGAAATAAATACTTACAAGTGGCATGAAAATCCAAACACTTCTCAGATATACACAGAAAGGAGCAACCACACTTCCTACACGGCACATCATGCTTCCACTTCCAACAGCAAGCGATCTACATATAAAACAAAGACTCTGATAAGAATTCTGGCAGATGAAGTAAACAATTAGAAATGCGCAGACACTGAAAACATCAGTAGGATGATATGTGTCTTTATGCAATTGTACTAGAAAGCTATTGTTACACCAGTGTAAATTTATATTGTCATGAAATTCAGCTGCTTCTGTAATTAAGATTAAAAATGCAACAATAATTCAGCAGACACCACAGGATGAACAACCAGGAATTTTAAGTCCTGTTTAAGAAAGTATTGAGTGTTCTTCTAGTTATTCAATGAAACCAAAGTATGCACCTGGAACTGAAGAACAAATAAAAATTTATTATACAGCCAAATACTAAATTCTGAAGCAGCGGAGGAACTTATCCCATCCCAAGACTTTCAGACCACTGCCACTAATGTCCAGAGCTGCTGGATCTGGCCCAGGAGCATAACAAAGAAAAGGAAATAACAGCAAAACAATGAAAAATATATGACTGGTGAAAGTTCTTACCGTACAATTGTTGGGTACAGTTCTGCTGTGTAGAGATATATAAGGCCAAATGCCACACCTATTGAAAATTTTCCAGCCATATTTGCTAAGATAATTAATATATTGAAATCCTATTGAAAGAGAGCACAAATAAATAAATTGCCAGAAAATAACACTGTTCCAAGCTTAAATTAAATCCTTCAAAATCTGTGACTGTTCTATAAATAATAAGCAATTCTTATTGCTTGCTATTTTAAAATCAGTCTCAATAAGTAACTATTGTCCATATAACTTTTTATAACCTGCACTGAAAACACAGAAAATCTATCTTAGATTGGCAGCCGTATTTTAAAAACAGCCTTTAATCAAATATATTATTTAGAAAGAGCAGCTGCATCTACAGACTTAAGAGCCTTTAAAATTAATTTCTACTATAGGAACACTTTCAACGGTACATGACTAACCTGAGGTATGAACATAATTAAAACACAGATCAGTGCACTTAAAATAAGGAACGGAATGAGTGTGTTTCTCCTTCCCAGTTTGTCCATCCCAATGCAAGCAATGATATAGCAAGGCAACTCCACAGCACCTGTCAGTATGAAATTATTTTGTTTTAAGTCATGATTACACATACTCATGTTATAACTCTAACTTCCCCTTTATGGGGGTTCATTTAATCTAGGGGGCATTAAATAAGTCAAATCTAGAGATAACCAGTGTGTTGGGTTACTTCATTTGGTAACAGAAATGGCAACAGAAGGCAGAAAACATGGCCTAAAATAAGGTAGTGGGAGATGGAGAAGGATGAGGGAGAGAGGTTTCACAGTGCAGAGCCACTCCAGTTCCCTTTGGGGTGGAAAATTACAGAAAACAGCAAGACCACAGTTCTGCTTTTATGACATGGGCACTTGTGAGTAAAAGCTCACCATTTGCTGCTCTTCTGCTTCACGTATTTTCACATCCACAGCTTAAGCGTGCCCACAAGGAATATTGGTGGTGTCACACCGACACACCTCTCAGGATTTGCCAGCTTCCACCTGGACACAGAACTGGAGCCACAGGTGCCTCCCCCAGCTTCAGCCCCAAATCACCCCAATGTAAAAGGCAAGCAAGGTCTCTCCAGGTCCAGTTTTCTGAGTCAGTTCCACAAATACAGAGAGTGGGGTTCCAGCTTTCTCTCTCTTCTCCATTAAAAAGAGGGCAGCTGCTTACAATATCCCACTCTTACTCAGATGGTCTCTTCCTAATGTCTCTTTCCAGAGAAAAACTTCTGCAGTGCTAGAGGAACTGGCGTTTGCCTGGGACTGTTCACAAACCCTGTGTAAACATGATTTGCCCCTAGACAAATAATTCTGAGCCTAAGCCAGCTCAGACAGGTTTTAAGCCAACTTGCTCATGAAGAATGCTACAATGTCCAATGCAAGACTGAGGAAGAACGTAAGATACAGCCCTGAACAAACAGGCTGCATTCCTTTACTAAGCATGTATAGTATATCAATACACTTATAATATCAGGAAACAATCTTTGAGGCCTCTGCTGGTAAAAGCAGGCTGTGGTTACTCAGTGTGTATTAGTCTGCAAAAATACTTTTGAAGGAGGTGGATACAGTGGTTTATGCACTGTACTCCACCGTAACATCTTCGTTTCTGTGCAACACTCCCATGCACTCTTCAGCATGTCACTCCACCAATACGCTATAATACGCAGCAACACAGACTGAATTTACGAGCGCCCCAATCCTTCTGTGTGCTTATGTACATGACCAGTCACATTCACTTTACTGAGTTCACTCAGTTGCATAAAGCAAAGCGCATGATTTAATTCTTTGCTGGTCAGAGCTGCGTGCTCTGATCTAGAGTCTTCTGAAGTCAATGGAATATTTCCACTGATCTTAACAAACTTTGGATCAGGCCTTGAATGCACTGAGCTGCCTTTATAAACAACCTTCGTACCAGAGGAACATTACAGTCAGACCGACAGAATTAAAAGAACAGTACAATTAAATTAAAAATATCCTTTGGAGAAAACTAAAATTACTCTTGCTTCTGAGAATTACAAATCTGTTTTCTACACAGACTGACTCAATATATTGTGACTGTAAGTGATTAAAGTAGTAATTTTTTTCTCTCATTTTCCTAGTTTGCGCCTTTAACAGAGCCCTGTGAATTTTGTGTTGCTGGTCTGTTTCCCTGGGTGTTTGTGTGGAACTGCTATGTGCTTGCAGGGCAAACAGGAGACAAGTAGAATGCGGTTTTACAGTCACAAAGACAGACGGAGAAGAATTTTGTGCACCAACAAATTTTAGATTCTCTTTTTGTTCCAGAAACAGTGATATTTGGAGCGAATGATACTCCTCCTGTGTTAGTCAACTTTATGAAGCCTTAGCAAGAAAATTCTTGAACAAGACTCATAATTGAATAAACAAGGTTTAAAAATTGGCTGTCAAATCTCTAACCATTTCTAAATTTTACATTCTAGTTCTGTCATAAACAGAATAAAGTGCAAAAATATTTACCTATGAGAAAGAGATTTAAATACTCATTGCCTCCCAGATTGACGGAACTGAGGGAGAAGACGTAGTACCCCAAGCTCCCAGTGAACCAGATCAGCCAGACTGTGATGGTCCTTCTTGCAATGTGCCAATTGCAAAACAGATCTAAGATGTTGTGCTTCTTTGTTGAGGACACGTCATTGCCACCCGATCCACCATCCACTAGATCGTCTTGTTGGACTGAGCACAGTTCAGAAACTTTGCAGGGAGTGCTTACTTTATTCCATCTTGCCATTATATTAATTACTTTTTGTGCATCTTCGTATCTTTCTTCTGACAGGAGCCAAAAAGGTGTTTCTGGGAGCATCCAGCAGCATAAGACAAAGGGAAGAGTCGCTATGGAGAGAAATATCTGATAGACCCACCAGGTCCGGACCAAAAATCCCACGAGTGCCACAATCATAATTCCCATAGCAAAAAAAGCATGGACATGCATAGAAGCCCAGGTTCGTGCTTTAATGCCAACAAATTCAGTCACATAAACAAAAGCCACAACCAGATAGCCACTTGAAACCTGAGGGGGCAGGAGAAAGAGAGAAAAAAAAAAAAAAGAGTGAGATTTGTATCTACTTTCCTTGTGCAACAGCAGTAAAAACAACCAACCTACAGTGTTCCACATCTGTGTATGCTTAACTAATTAATTAAATGTCACCACACTGGCATGTCCCACACTGACAGAAAAAAGGCAACCCTGAAAACAGATCAGCTGCAGAAAAAGCTAACTCAAACCTTCAGACTACCGGGACACTGTATTTAAAAATGTGAAGCAATTCTGGATGCTTCTCTGTAGTGGGGAAGAGCCAGCAACAGACACCTGAAAAAGAGCCTAATTTTCTGATGTCACTAAGCTGTTCACCTCCAAAAATCAGGGCCCTTAATGACATAGCATACAGGATGCTTGGGAAAATGAGGTCTCCTTAAGTACTTGCCGCTTCTGAAAGTCTTGACCTTGGCTTTTAAGTAGACTATTAATAATCTGCATATCAGGAAACTGTAAATTTACTGAGAATTACTTTCCAAACCTTTGCAAATTATCTTATAAAATCAAATTTTTACAATGTTGGAAAAGAATCTCATTTAAAGGTGCTCATACGTTACCTAGCCATATTAACAGAATGCAATTACTGGCATGTTCTGTATGATAGTATTTTTTCATTGAAAATATATATATTATTGAATAAATATATATATTTCAATTTCTGTGGCAACAGTCAAACTCTTGGTATCTCAAAACATTTCAAAACACAGCTAGAAAGTCTAGACTAGAAAACATTCCAGTATATTTTTTTGATCAATCAAATTTCTGGTTAAAAATATTCCAGTGAATAAACTCTTACTCTGACCCCACTGAAACTGATAGGAAAGCTGTGTGGATCTCAGTGGCATGGGGCCAGAGCTTTAGACCTCCATCTCACAAATCAGTCCCAGTAGGCAGTTAAAACCTACAGCATCAGTCTGGTCAGAGCTTTTTGCTTTTCTAAACTACCACAGGCCCCAGCAACAACAGCCAAGGGTGTCAGCAGAGGGACTCCTGTTGATCTCACTGCTCAAGGCTGAAATGCCCATGCAGTTTTTCCTGCTAGGAAAACCTTCTGAGCTCTAATCAGGCAAAGGGAGCTCCAGGTGCAAGGTTCTGTCTTGTCTAATGTACTGTCAGCAGGAATAAATTAAATTATGTGATTATTTCCAAATTTCTAACCTCCTTTAAATAACTTGCATAATTTTTCTTGTGACAGCTTTCTAGTTTCTTTATGCATTATATAGTGAAAAACTACAAATAGCGTACTTTGGGATGTAGAATTGTCATTTAAAATTTGTTACTTTATATATAAAACCTGAGTAGATATTAGATACATATCATACATATATACAAAAGTATGTGTATAGATATGCATAAATACACATACTGGAATACCCTTAAGTACATACATCCAGGTTTGAAAACATATCTACCTATTTATTGAGATCTAGTTTCAAAGACCAGAGATGCATGGAAGAGAAAACGTGTATCTCTCCTCCATCACTTGAAAGGGTAGAGATAAAAATCATACTTATTAGAGATTTGTTATTTTAAGAAAAGTACACTCCATTTCTAACAGTGAGGAGAAATTCAATGGTGGCTGCAATGCAGAAACCAGAGTTTGCTGCTCACACTTGGTATTTAATTACCAGTCCAGCAGAGGTTGGGATGGAGGAAGCACCAAACACTGCTTCATACAGATGCTTTCTATTAATTCAAAGAGGAAAAGTGCTGTGGTCCAAGAACATTCAGACTCTCCCTGCTCTGCTGAAATAAGTGCAACAGACGGGGCTTTAGAATAATGAAGTAGGGGAGGAAAGAATAACAAAAGGGAGTTCTTCCTGAGAAGGGGTAGGAAATGACACACAAAAAGAGCCAGGGAGAACATCCTTTCTTACCATAGCCAGGAGAAAGCGCACAATCACAAAACTGTAGTAGTCAAATGTGAAGGCCACTGCGATGCCAAATATAAACTGACCAGCACTCGTGAACCATATAACTCGCTGTCTTCCCAGTCTGCAAATTACAGCAGTAATAAAAGTATGAATAACCACAATCATTCTATTTAAAAAAACCTGCAACTCCAGATAGCTCATCTGGAAGTCAGTCTGGAAATACTGTACTACTAAATGCTCTCACTCACCACAGAAACTCTGGTTTAGTTACCTGTATTAATTTTCCAGTAATTCCAACTAAACTCAAGAAAAAGGAAGCTCCTATGGACAGAACTTCCATTCCACAATTCTTGGCTGGAAGAAACACGCAGAAGTGAGCATTATATATACCCATCTCCAGTTTCAAGTTCAACTTCTATATAACTAACCTGCAAATTTATTCTGTCTTATTTATGAGGACAATAGGTAAGACTTGCTTTTTCAGATATTTTATAGTAAGTAACGTCTAGTTTGTAATTTCTAAAAATAGTTAGCTGTGATAACATATGCTATCTCTTGCCAAAAGAACAACCAATTTGGATAGTAATGAAAGGCTTCTGTTAACATATCTTTGTCCACTTACTTAAAGTAGAATTCTCTAATAAATGACAGTTGTATAGGTCCCCGAATTTTCTGATTACATCACAGCACACATGCATGGATGTACAAACACAGAAATCCAGGAAGCTAGTTTAGTAACAAGAAAAAAAATCATATCAAATACTGACTGCTCATCAACAACATAGTAATTTCCAGTCTAGAAGAAGGACACTTAGCAAAGAGGAACTTCTGTTTATCTTCTTCCCGCATCTCAGAGAAAAATCATACCAAGGGGACTCAGTTGTCCCTAAACAAGTTAGCACATGCTATCAGTAAGAAGCTCATCTGAGGCAAAAACCTACAAATGTGCAGCAAATATATAATACTCTACAGGATTCATTATACAAATGTTCTACAATACAAAATGCGCAGAATCATTTTTCTTCACTGATAATATTATCTTGGATTCTTATTACCTACTACACTGCAAACAGCTTTTCACAGATGTGGATATGATGTTTAGCCAGAGAGTTTTAGGACTTTCAGGGGTGCGAGCTTGTTTGTTGTTTTCACTCTGTATTTGATACTACATTAAAACAACCCTGGAAAGTGACGTTTTAATAAGAGGTGTAGTCCAAACAGCCACATGGCATAGTTCTTTCCAGCGCCCTCCTATTTTTCTCCAGCCTTGCCCTGGAGTCATGCACATTTGGTCTCTGATCCCTGTCAGAAGAGATCCCTGTGAGTCCCTGCTGTCGGAGCTCTTCTGTTGGGAAATCTGTTAATTGGGAATGGGAGGAATCCACAAACTTATTTCCTACCAGCCAGGGTATATCACAAAATAATAACTTTCAGCTGTAAAATCTACAGTTGCAAATCTGCAGCTCAGAATATGTGTATTATCTTAACTGGCTGTCCATGGCTTGAATTAATGGAAATGAGAACAATATGATTATAACCTTATAAATCATGTCTGTGTATTAATTAATAAAGCTATGAATGACTTAAAGGGATGCAGAATAAATGTTGGCATTATATTCTGGTTTCATATTAAATACAGTTTTACAAAGCCTTGACTTGGGAGGCTGGATTGATTCCATGTGTTCTAAAAGCCAAATTAAAAAAAAGATCATATTTCTTTTGCATTTCCATGTTGTAACTGTCACACCGTAGCATTGTGCTAATAGAAGAAAATCAGAAAACAACACGCCTGGTCTCCTTTTTCTGCTTATGCTGTTGGCTGTGGGATAAAATGTCATCCTCCACCTAAAAGAGCTGTCAACAAGCTCCTTTATATATACAGAGAAGTAACATTGAACCAGCCTTCAAATCAATATACAGGTACATCAACTGCCCAAGAAAAAATCAAGTACAATGTAGCTTAGGTGTTTGACTCTCATACGGATAGAGGGGCATGGCTAAGCGTTCTTCTGTAGTAGGAATACATGTGTTTGTGTTGAGAGAGAAACCCAAGAGAAGCAGGAGGATACAGATGTACATCTTGGATCTCACTATTGCTTCTGAGTCCAGCTGTGATGGTGGATTTCAGTGTGTGATCTGAGATAACATCCAGGGAGGAAGCATCAGAGGGGAGCAGCTGAAGGACAGCGTTGGCACCATGACCAGGGGACTGCTTGGTTTGAGCTCCTCCATGGCTGACTGTTCTCCTCAGCATGAAAGTCGTATGTGCTGGTAAATACGTGAAACTACAGCACAGCTCACTGACAACCATTTTTCGTCCCATCTGGATTAACCTTCAAGAGACTGAAGTGGAAGCTAACAATTCAGGAAAAATCTACAATTGGACAGGAAGGAAAAATAGTGTCTGGGTGTTTATTTTAAGAACGTGGGGCCTGATCAAGACCTCAAAGCCTTTGCATCAGCCCCACAAAGCTGTATTCGTGACAGATGTTGGGAAATTTGTGATTTTGAAATATATGATTTTTAACCTTCCCTGCCCTTCAGCAGTTTATCATATCCACAAATGAATATCTATGTATCCATAAGGACTCTTATGGAAAATTAGGAGAAAACCTACTCCCAGTTTTTACTGTTGCTATTACTACTGACTATTGCTATTCCTGTTAAAAAAAAAAAAAAAATTAACCTAAGGGTAAATAGTAGCTGCACAGGGCAATTTGAGGGCTCAAGACCTAGAAGAATGGATGATATCAACTAGCAAAAAAATTGTAAAAGCAAATGATTTGCAAATATGGTTTAAAATTAGTACTTGCTATTGGAAAAAGAAACTGAGTTAAACATATCTGTGAATAAAACAATACCCAAACCTCCTGAATTGTGAATACCTAATTATGAATACACAATGAATGAAAACAACAAAACAGGTACATACATGTGGAGTTACTGCAGTCTGAAGTTACAACTTTTAGAGGATATCACTTTACCTGTCAGCAACGTCACCAAAAATCACTGCTCCAATCAGGACTCCAAGCATGAATGTAGGCTGGATTAATTTTGCAAGCCATTCTCGGTCACAGACCAGATCCCACTGCGTAACAACAGTGCTCTTCCATTTTGTATCATCATAGAGAAATCCATCAGAACAAGAAAATATTGACTTGTTGCCTTTGTATTCATATGCCAGATCCAAACTCATTTCTCGTTTAGACCTGCTGCATTGATTAAGTTCCCAAATTTCTCCATTTTCCAGACGGGCTACAATGTAATTTTCTGTTGATGTCCATAGTGTCCAGATGTCCTCTAGACTTGATTCAGAAGAGTTGTAGAAGAGAACACTACTCACGTTTCCAGGGATCCCACATACAAAGTTAGGAGTAACAGCCATGAACACAGAGGCCAAGTAATGGATACCACATGACATAGCTTGAAAGACAGATGCAAAATAAACAAACGCTTGAAATCTGTAAAGAGAAAGAAAAAAGCTTACTGAAGAAAAGCCTTTTATACACAAAAAAAATAATCAACATAATTATTTTGCTAGGATCAGTAAATGCAGATATCATTAAAGCATCTGGTGGTTTGTTATATGGTGCTGCTTCAATATTGGCTAAGCCCTGCAAGAGACCAAAGATGAGAAAAGATCCACAGCAGAAGTAATCTACTGTCAGGAAATAAATGCTGCTCTTAGGGATGTGTTTTGCCATACACAAAAGAGACCATTTAAAAGAAACAAATCTGAATTTAAGCACTTAGTTTGAATCAACCTTCTACCCTCCAACTCCGTGTAGTGCATCCACCCAGAAAAAGGCCTTAGATTACTGGAATGGATAGAAAAACCAAAAAGTTGCAACCTCAGGTTCTGAGGGATACAGATATGCGCATCAAATAAAATAAACCAAATACATTATGCCCTTCATTTCACCTAATTGTACTTATATACCTGCATTCCATCTATCTTCCATCTCTCTTTATTGCCTCCAAAAGACAAAGAATACATGTAGACACATGTAGAGAAAGATAGAATCTGAGCAGCATGAAATGTTTTGTACCAAAACATACCTGTGAACTGGGTTGGGTTTTGGCTTAAACAGCATGTGCAGTTATGCATTAAAGATTGTATCATAAAGCAAACACGGTAAAAGGATGTTTTACGCATAGCCTGAGTTTTGGCATTTTAATAGCTTTTAAAACACACTTGAGATGCAAGTAAATCTTTGTATATAAAATGCACGTGTGTTCTGAATGTCAAAAGACTTGCAATGAATTTTCACTGATTGCAAATTCTAGACAGTTTCTGATAATCTAAGCATAAGGAGTCTTTTTCTCAATTAAATGTTAAACTTATGCATGGAATTAGTACAACATCTGTGCATAGCTTTGGTTTCTCCTCCACTTTTTATTTCCCAAAGGCCAATCAATTGTACTAATTTGAAGAAGTATTCAATGAGCTTCTATGTACACATCATTACTGCAGTATTTGCTGGGCCTTGATAGTATGAAATGAAAAACAGGGTTTATAATATCAGAGGCTATCTCTGCTGAAGCTATGGGATATTATGCCTAAAAACCAATTGCCTTAACATGGCTCATGTGAAAAGTCAGAGCAATTCCAAGCCCCATAACAAATGTGACCTCTAGATCACTCCTCTCCAAAATATATCTAATCTAGGCTTGAATTATGATACTAAAATTTGCAACAATACCTAGCCCAGCACTTTTAAATTATCTGTCATCACAATTTGTAATGAATTTCTAAACTATCTATAAGCAAAGTATTTAAACAGAATTTGCTGGACACGTTGTCTTAAACTGCTAAAACCATCATGGCAACTCAAAAGCTGGCTCCACTTCCCTCTTGAAGATGCCGCAAGACAATCCTCACACAGGTGCTCTGCTGCTCTTTCTCAACAAACCTTTTGAGAGATATGGTCAAGAGAAACTGAACATAAACCACAGCATCCCTTAAGCCTATCAATCCCCTCCCAAGAAAACAGCTTCTTGAGGACTAAGTAACTAGCCATAAATCAAAGCAAGGCTAAACCTGCTCTGAAAAGCTTTCTGACTATCTTGAACCACAAAAAAACAAAGATTATTCTGAAATGTAACCTTTGTTCCCCTATTAATGCAGACAAGTATGGTCAGCCACATTTTTTAGTTCCTCTTCCTTAGTTTCATTTTAACTGTTCCCATCAAAAGACACAAACTCATTTTAAAAGTAGCAGGGCAAGACCAAATTCAACAAGTTGGCTACTGTTGCAGTATGCAGAATGACTGAAATCAGGACTAGAACACTTCTAGCAAATTACCAAATATAATGCCTTTTAAGTTGTTCAGTTACATCTTCCACTAGCTAATAAAAAGTAGCAAAGCTGGAAACAGGATCCCCAATGTTTGCAGTATCTGTCATTAAGCATCAGAAAATTGCAGTGTCAAATAGCCCAGTTGGTATTTTCCAGACAGAGGAAGAATTAAATAATCTCAAACTCCCATATATTAATCTTGAGTTTCCTAATTAGCTCTCACAGTAAAAGACATCTGTTCATCATTTCTCTTCTACCCAGTAAGACTGAGCAGGAAAAATATATTAATGCCCTTTCTTATTGGAGAGGCTTGGAAGAAGATGACAACTCGTACGGAAAGGATACAGACTGAGAAGATGGCATGAACCCATGCATTACATTATTTTAAAAAACCAAAATCCCAAAGGCATCACGAGGGCTATGATTTTGATCAGGTCTAGCTAGTCTCTGCTCTAACTGCTCCCTTGAGAGTTTTACCTTATCTCATCTCTTCCTGAATACTCGTTGTGATTGTACTTCAATAACCATTTTGACAGACTGCTCCACTGTCAAATCTTTCTGTTGGAAAGTTTCTCATTAAATGTAATCTCAATGTCCCCTTTTTCATTGGAAGACTATTAGCACCTTATAAAACATCCTTGTGCAACCCTGAATAAATCTTCCACGTCTTTTATCACTTTGTTGTACAGAATTATCAGTTATCCCCCTCGCTATTTACTTTCTAAAACTATATAAATTACAAGCCCTTATCCTTTCATCATTATTCCTTTGTGTCCTATAAAATAGTTTCCACCTTTATAAAAAGCAATAAAATATTCATTTTAAAGAAATACCTATGTCATGCTACATATTACCCATCTTTCAGGGGTTTAACTTAGAACTAGATATAAATGATTCTTGGAAAAACAGTCTTCCATTTTCAATGTTATGAAAATCTTATTCAGTACGAACGAAGAAATCCGCCTTGTAGTATCATTATTTTTCTTACCTAATTTACAGCACCCTTGCTAAGCAAACAGAAAAAGTCAAATAGAATGCCAGATATACATTAATAGACATAATTTATGCTGTCTATGACTTCATTTAAGAACAGAAAAATATGTTTTTACAGCAAAATGGCCATGTTGTTGCAGAATCCTGCAAGATGGATTGCACTGCAGTTTTTAACCTCTAACTGCTCAATAAAAAAAGCCAAGGAGCAGGGAGGGAAGCACAAATAGGGAAGAATGGGGCCTGATGTGAAGCTAGAAAAGTGTTCAGCAGCACCAGTGGCTAAAGGAATCCCACAACCCTGCCACCACACCAACAGGCTGCTCCCCTGCCTGCAAAAAGTACCTACTGCTCTCTCCAGTAAAATTCCACAATGGGCTGGCTAAGCCTCTCTCTATATATAGATATATATTTATATAAAACACACACATGGAAAAAACCAACCTGAAACCCCTCTTTTGCTGTGCAGGCAAAATTCATTGCTGACTACAGTAGTGTTGTAATAGCATCCTCACTGATACTAGATTGAAAAGCCCAACCTTATGAACTGTTGAGAATCTCCTGTGAGTAGGAAGGGCTTTTCTTCTTGAAAGACCAATTGCATAGAGGTCAGGAAATAAATTAATTTGCATAGTTACCAAAAGGAGTTTAATTAGGCCACTAGTGACAACACATAGGAAGCATGAAAATACATAGGGAGGGTGATACGTGGGATGGGAGAAGACTACAGATGCACTGAACTTTGCTTGCCAGAACAGCTGTAGATTGAAAGGGACAGGGAAAGACACAGGCCCAGCCTCATAGTAGACACATGTGTGCTAGACCAGAGGTCGGGGCAGCAGGCAGAGCTGAGCAAGGAGGTACATAAAGCTGCTGCCTGCTCTATTGCTAGCCTGGGAACCCTCCCTTTGGACCGTTGGGTGCATGAGTTTTATCTCAGCCCTCTTGCTGTGGCCGTGTCAATGCTCTTCCCCAATCTTAAAACCCTGGGGCTTCTTCTTGGCCCATGCTCACATGATGGCTGAGCAGCTTCTCCTCTTCGCGGGTGGACTTGGTGCCAGGGTAGCATGGCCAGTCCCAGCCGGGGAGCCTGGAGCAGCCCCTGTGGCAGGCTCTGCTGGGCAGGAGGTCACAGCACAACCTATACAGGCCATACACTTCACTGACCCTGAGGCACAGGTTAAAGTCTCTGCTGTCCTTGCTACCTACTGTAAATTATTAACTTTTTTTCCTGAATTCTTAATTAAGAACACTGGACTGATAAGAAACTCCTCTGTTACTAAGCTTCGATCTCTCCATTGCAGGCAAACGTGTAATATAATCTTTTTAGTAAAGTCACCAAACTCCGTTTTAAAAGTTCTGTCTCCCTGAATAAAGAGATATTGCTGCTCATGCATCAAAATGTTAAGAAAAAAACATTGCTGTAGCAATGTAGAAATTCACCAAAAGAAAGCGAGGCTTCTTTCAGCAAAGTCTGTCATTTATTTTCCTGGACTGATCTCAAAAAAGGCAGTTTTTGGCAAGAGTATTTTATATGCCAGTTATCTTTACATACACACATCATATTATGTCATACATATTGTTGCAAGTAGTAGTTTTCAATACGTCTTTTACAGATACCTTTTTCTTTTTAAAAAAGCACTCTTCTTGCAATTTTTAAGATCTGTGAACATGATGACTGTCCTAAAAGGTATGATAATCTCTCACAGTGTTTTTCCATCTCTTCAGTGACTTGCCATGGGAGATAATTATTTGGCAAGCACATTTTGTCACTCTTGCCAGGAGTGTCAAATATAGAAGTCAAGAAGACTTTGTAGGTTACTGCTCCAGTATAGAGACGCTTAATGAATGCCAGAAGTCAAATGAGCATAAAACTGTCTTCACAAAAGCTTGAGCAAGACACAACATGAAAATGTTCCTGTCTTTCTTAAAATATTTCTGTGAAATTTCTCCCCGGTTGTACTTTTTTCGGTTTATAGCTTATAGCAAAAAAGACATTTTCTGACTCCTCCACACAAGTTTTAAGATCCCACCAGTAAGAAAAGCAACCGGCAATATCATAACGTCAGTACCTGAATTGAAGAAATATTCTTCCATAAAGATAATGAACTAGATTTCAGATTACTGTCACTCTGGCTGTAGTCTCATGATACATACTCTGTGGCACTGTCACTGTCCAATACT
The DNA here is from genome assembly GCA_013399435.1 of Arenaria interpres. Taxonomy (NCBI): domain Eukaryota; kingdom Metazoa; phylum Chordata; class Aves; order Charadriiformes; family Scolopacidae; genus Arenaria; species Arenaria interpres. The sequence continues at coordinate 11,758 of VXAK01019409.1, read as the reverse complement.
TCTTCCCTTCTCCTTTCCCACTGTTTATTCATCCCCTGAGACATAGTGCACTCTACCCTCAGTTGCAGTGGTACTTTTTATGGACTGGCTGTGGATCTTATCTGGAAAACTGACCTAACTTCAAAAAAAAAAAGTCAAAATAGATGATGATTGAAAAACCAAACAAGACAGATCAGTCAGCTGATCCAATTTATACTGCATCTATGAAAACCATCTGTACCAGTCTATTTGAAAGGTGGCACATTTGGCATGCAAAAATATCAAAGGTGGACATTGCTGCATATATGTTAGAGAATAAATCCCCAGCCTTGGAATACTTTTATCATTGTTAGTTATTACAGTGTATAGCTGGAGCAAAACTTATTCTTAGGCACTATTTTTCTGTTAAATAAAATATGTTTCTAGTACTATTTGTTTCCTTGTCTGTCCACCAAAGAGAGGAGAGGGTGAATTACTAGATACTCCAAAAGCTAATATAAAACTTCAAAAATCCTTTCAGTGTAGGATGGAGTCACAAGGCTGTTTTGTGATTAGCAAAAGATTTGTACTATTCCACAGGTTTTACAAGAACTATTTTTACTGTTTCTCTTTTCAACCACCTTCTTAGCAAATTGCTTAATCAGAAAACACAGTATGTTTTTGTTGTGCAGTGTACGCTCAACAGGATGGCTTCAGTGGCAAGAAATTTCCAGGTATTTACTATTTCTGAAAGAATTTGTGCTCAGTAACCACTTTCACCTCCGCATGCCATCCTGGTGTTTTTTTAATGTGAGAAAAGCCATTCAGCATTCTTTCCACTCTAAACCAAAAAGCTGTGATGCACTCACATATTTATTTTTTGAGAGGAAAGGAGCTGAATGAGACTCAGGAGCAGTATTTTTGCTATGGTGCAGAGATGCAGATTTAGAAGTAGCCTTAAATATATAATAAACATGGGCTATGATGGATATCTAGTTTAAAAGTAGATGAAGAAAGTCACATCAATATAAAAATCTAGAATTAGTGCTACAGAATTAAGGGCCATACTTTTTTTTTTTTTTTTCAATTAATGCAACAGTCCTTTGGTTTTGACCATCTAAATCAGGCACATTAGGTTTCTGTCCTCACTTGTTGACAAAAACCAAAATAACCCAGCTGACAAATATTGCTGGCTCTTAACAGTTTAGCAGCATAGCTTTCATCTATGGACAGATGTGCACAGTAGAAAGGGCAGCTACCATTAAAGATGTCCTAACGTTTCCTGCCACCCCTTTGCCAAGGGTTACCTCCCCCACGGGACAGACAGCCAGAAGGACGGTGTGTTCACACCTCAGCCACTTCAGCACAATGTCCAACCTTCTGGTTCAACTGACAGTGGAACTGGACCAGGTGCAAAGGCTCTGGATTTGTACTCAAGCATCCAAGCTACACATACATCTTCCACTCTTGACTTCACTGTGAAAGCAACTTCTGACTGAGGGGGAATGCATCACTGGGAGCGGGAACTTTTTAATTGCTGGGGCTAGATCCACTAGCTTTCCTGCATGTGTAAACTACAAGAGATCCTGGAGAAGTCAACAATGGGCTTGAAGCAGTTTGGCAACATTTGAGGTAAGCACAGCTCTAGCACCATACTCTAGGATTCTTAGTTGAAAGGAAGACAAATGCTATGTAACCTGCCATGGAGGCATCCATCTACAGACAGATTATCCACTAAAGAAAGAAACCTTATTGCTCTCTACAACTACCTGAAAGGAGGTTGTAGCAAGGTTGGGGTTGGTTTCTTCTCCCAAGTAACAAGCAATAGGACAATAGGAAATGGCCTCAAATTGCACCAGGGGAAGTTTAAGATGGACATTAAGAAAAATTTATTCACAGAAAGGATTATCAAACATTGGAATAAGCTGCCCAGGATAGTGGTTGAACCACCATCCCTGGAAGATGGGCAGACATGGTGCTTAGGGACATGGTTTATGGTAGTTTTGCCAGTGTTATGTTGATGGTTGGACCCAATGATCTTAAAGGTCCTTCCAACCTAGGCAATTCTGCCATTGTATGATTCTATCTACAAGACCTGCCTGTGTAACAAATTCCAACCAAACCTCTCGCTTGCTTGCCATGAGAAGCAACTGTTTTTCCCCTTCATGTATTTATAGTATCTACCCTATTACTAGTAGAAATAAAGCAATAAAGGGGGGGGGAAAATGGACATTTAAAACTATTACTGAAAACAATGTCCAAACATTACATGGTGCACATTAATTTCTAAACTTCTTCAGGTCAACCTTCTTTTTGATAATCAAAATCAGTATGAAATAAATCTTTGCACTTCTGGTACATTTGCACTCATCCAGGTACAAGTAAATCAGTCCTCAAACTTCAGGTCATGGCTCCAAGCAGAGCTAGAGCAGTTACCAGTGGAGCAGCAGTCACACTGGGAGCAGGGCTGGCAAGCAGGAGTGGGCTGTAGTTACAACAGTCCAACAGAAGGTGTTGGAACCGTTCCACCACCTCCAGTGTCAGAGCTGCAGTCAGTCTATTTCATTCTAGTTATCCACTTGTCCTTTCTGCTTTACATGTGTCAAGAGTATGTACAAGGTAATTTAATTTTAAAAAAGAACATGACCCTGTGGTTTTTAAGATGTTTAGGTTTGTTTTGGAATTATTTGGAAAGTGATAAACACAGCAGAGTAGTTATGTTTGAACAGTAGTAACACTTCAGGCTCTATGCCTGGGGATGTTTCCATTCCAGGAACAGCATTTTTATAAACACCTACCATTTAGAAAATTAGCATGTACTCTGTCTGCTTGATATATCACTAGCATTACTTCTTACAGGGAAAACTCAATTCCAGTACCTTTAGTAACACTGTTTTCCTTTGGTAAGCTTCTATTTTGGGGACAAATCCAAATTAGGCATTTATCTTCCATGCTGTAGCGCTTCCCTCAGTTTCTGTAAACAAATAATTTCACATCATAATCTGTACAGTATCTAATAGAATTTAAATGTTCTTATTGGGCTTCCACCTAATTATAGATGTAGACTATTTTATTTCATTCTGTCCTCCCTACTTAGGAAATCAGATGTTTTCTGATGTTTACCCTGACGACATATTTCACTAACTTTGTTCAAACTATGAAAGTTTACATTCTCTTACTTGACCTTTTTTCTGTCTATAATCCTGAAATAAGACTCATCGGTTTTCATATGAATTATATTCTTATTTGTTATTCTATTTACGTATTTCTATTGCAAAACTCTGAAGCTGGTATAGCTGAAGGTACAATAACATGGATTAACTGTCAATTCTGAAGCAACTAGCAATCTATTCTTCAACAACTGTTTTGCAAAACAGAATACAATTCTGATGTTTTGGTGTATTTCTGTGAGCTACACAAGGCATTATATCACCTGGATAATGTGTCATTTTACTCTCCCTGACTACATCGGCATCTCTTGCAATGTTCTTTTGTTAATTCTGACTTTCACCACAGTAACACCTCATCAGGAGCAAAACAGAAGAGCTAAAGCAGACACCTTTGTCTTATTAGCTTTTTAGGAATATTTCACTAAAAAAAAAAAGAATCACTTAACAAGATGTTACATTTAGGGAATTGAGTGTCAGAAAATACTGTGTCTTCTAAAATTTGAGAAAAAGTCAACATATAAATCAAGGCATTGGTTTAGGAAAGGCAACTCCCTTCCAGCCAGAGATTCTTTGCTGCCAAAGAGAATACAGCAAGTTGCAATTCATCCTGTATGGAATTCTACACTTGTAATTCCATAGTTCTACAACTTGAAGAAAGGGATTTGATTTAATGCACAGTCTGGTATTCTATTAAACTTGGTTTTACTTATGTATGAATTATTTATGACATGCGCGTTTAGCAGCTATGTTTAACAATCAAAAGGAAAATAGCCTCCACATCAGCAGCTTTTCTCTCTTTCTGTAATAGAGTAGCTTGTATATCTTACAGTGTTCTAAAGCTCAGTTAGGACACAGAAGAGGAGTAAGACATAGCTCCCTTCTTCTTCTCTTTTCAGGAGTCTCACTAATGATCCACCAATAGTTCATCAGTTCTTGCAAGGGCTGTCCAGAGGCTCTTGCAAGGTCAGCCAGTCCCTGTCCCACCCACATTCCTGCTTGGCCAGGTCAGTGTCCCTGACAGGCTACCTTCTCTGAGACAGGACAGATTGTCTCTAAAGCCGCATAGAAGAAGGTTACTGAGCGCAAGAGGGCTTTCAGCTTCTTTTGCAGATTTGTAGCTCACCTTCCCTCCAAACTGCCCATTTCAATGCAAATGTGTAGCCCACTCTTTGCCTCTACAGAAGTCATCAACCTCTTCTCTCCAAACGGACATGGAAATCTAACTCACAATAAGACCTTATTAAATAATTAATTTTCACTGGAGAGTTTTTCAGTTTGTTTTGTTTTTATTAGCAGCCTGGTCATGAACTTCTGTCTGATTTTTGTTTATTCATATCCCCTTCCAATTGCAGTGCTGGATATGGCTGGATTTGGCTAGCCTGCGTCTTCACAGGACAAGAAAAATATTTTCTCTCCTCTGAGAGATTTATGCATTGTAGATCATATAAAATAGTATGAGATGCTGAAAGTTGATTTAATAGATCTTGGATATTTGATGTACTGCCTTTGATTTTAATGAGACAAAGAGTTTTTCTACAACCTATCTAAAGAAGACAAGTCAAAACCTTAACAGCATTAGTAATCTTTCCAAAGATATTTTCATTAGTTTTATTGGTCATTTATCTCTTCCACGACCAACAGACTGAGTTATTCTATATTGTTCTTGATTTCTTCAATGAAAGCAGGCAACCTTTTCATTTCCTGTCATTCAAAGAAGATGATGCTACTACATTTCCCTTTAAACTGCTAAAATTTGAAGTCATTTAAATTAAGAACAAATAAATGTAAATTACAGATTTGACAGTTTACAAGGCTAAGAATGTATTTTTACCTCTTATTAAATGTATTCTGTACTGCTCTTTTACCTAGCTATGCTTCCACAGTACTGTCAGGTTCTTTCCTTGAGTTTTTCTCTTATTGTAGCTCATACAAAGGAATGGTCTGGAATAACGCTGTCTTCTAACTTTACATAAATATTTACAAGCAATATACAAAATAATTTACAAGCAATATTCTCAACAAGAATCCAATAAAGAAGGTGGATTCTGCTCAGACATACCAGGATTCTTCTCAGTTTTTTGAAGCACCCTTTTGACACTTGTTTTCTACCTCCTCCTGCTTTATCAGCCTGTTCCATCTATTCTCCAGGGCTTAACCTGTACTCCTGCCTCAGCACCACTGCTCAGGTGGCACCTCTGATGCTGCTACCTAATCATAATGCCTCCAAATAATAGGAAGAGGAGACCCAACCTCACCTCTTAATGAAAACACTTTCTTGTCTGTGATCCGATCGATGGTGCTTCTAGACTCCTCAAATCACATTTTCATTGCATGTGATTTTCAGAGAACATCCGCTCTGAGTGAGATGAGCATTATAGTTTGGCTGTCAATGTGTGATATTAAGGTATACTTTTGCTCTCTAGGTAATTTCAGTATTTTTCAAAGACAGCTGAGATTTCTCTCCAAGTGTATGGACAATCTGACAGATCAACCATCGTTAGTGGTAATTGTAGATCTCTGTCTTGTACAGTTTGTCAGCACACTTTTCCAGTCTTGGCCTTACAACCGAGACATAGCTAACTCAGTTGATATTTTCTCTGTCTTGCTATTTTTCTGTATTTCTGAGAAGTTGAGAACCTCATGTTCTTGCTCAGCTGCTATAGCTTCATACCTCAAGCTACCTCAAATATGTCAGCTATATACATATCTCAGTTACATTCTTGTTGTGTATAGCAACAACACGGTAGCACAGAAATTTTCATAGCATGTGCTGAAGGCTTCTGGGGCCCTTTATAAAATATTTCCTTACAACTTTGAGATATCTTAGTACTGCTGAAAGTCATTACTATTATGAGAAAATTATTGACAGAGCTTTCATAGGACTGCTATCCCACTCCCAGGCATTGTATTACATGGAAAACACTGTGCAGCGCCTCATACAATTCATTTTCATTCCTATCATAATATTTTGGGATGAAACAGCAGATCTTGAAACAGCTTCTTGATGTGTGTGTTAATAGGCTTGTGCTGCCATAACTATGTCCATGCTATAACTCTGTCCAGAAGCCACCCTGGGCATTTGCCAACATTTCAGAGGTGCAGTCTGAATCTCAGCAGCTGGTTTACAAATTGTAATTGATTTACTAGTTTTAAGTTTGAGTGTTGCTTGTATTGCAGGTTTTAGCCTCAGAGAAGTAATGGACAGTACAAGTGCAATTTCATCCTGCATTTATTTAGCTATTTTTCTATTATTGTGATCTACTTTTAAATCTCCTTCTGTTATTATAATCTACTTTTTAAATCCAGAAACAGTCTGAGTGAGATTGCCAGCACACTCTGATGCAGTACAGTTTTGTCTATGCAGATCCTGCTCTCGACTGCCTCCAGTATGACCTGGATCCCAGCAAATACTGCTAGTACTTCTTGCCGACCACACTGCTAGTGTGTTGTTACCAGGAGCACTTGCCAGTATCCAACTTTGCTTCTGAGTCTTGGGAGTATTTCTACTTTTGCCTCATCAGGCATAGATAATAAGATCTTTGTTTAAGCTGCTAGAGTCTACTCTGTGAAAACACATGGTTTGTCTCACTTCTCCAAGGCTATTATGATGCTGTTCAATCAACAGGATCAAGTACTCTTTGCAAAATATCTGGACATCATCCCCCCACCTCCCCCTGCAAAAGAAGGGAAAAAATGAAATGCAGCCAAGTCCACTTGTTTTATCCTATGAACATCTGAGATGAGCACAGGCTGATTCAGATGTTATAATATAGTGTAGTTATAAAGCCGAAGAACATTTAGCAAGCATTTCTGTCAAACACCACCCCTGACTAGGAGCCAAAGGAGGACTTAGATTCGAGATTCTTCTGTCTGGCACGTTCCAGTAAGCACAAACAGCTGTCCACNATTCACATTATATTGTTTACAAATATTACAAATATTAATTTTATGTAGGATGTACAAAAAAAGCTTGCAATGTTTCTATTTCCTAAGTCAAAGCTAATAATCTCTTCAAGTACTGAATATGATAGCCTATTTCTCCATATTGACTTGAAAAGGAAAACCAATTTCTTTGCATGTCCAGCAAGTACACTTCTCAATTTGAAAAATGTATATTTTATTAGGGAAGAACCTTTCAAGGCATCTGTAAAACACTTGAGTCTGAAAAATCATTGCATGAGAGTACTCTTAGTTTCTTTTTGAGAAGAGAAACGGTGGGCCTGTTCTTTAAGATACTTGGGACTCTTGTTATTTCATACAAACCCAAGAATTCCTGGAAGTATCATGTACACAGCACAATTTGCAGAAGACGTAATGTGATCGCAACAAGAGCTGTGAGCTATGAAACAAGAGAGAGGATAAGGGCATCAGCATGAAAATAGGAGCCTGGAAAAGTTCTGAGACATGAAAAGAAGATGGATGGTTTGGTGTAGGAATTTAGAAGTGAATCAAGAGCCTTACAAAGTAGGGAGAAGAGAAATGGCATTAACATTGAGTGTTCAAATATTGCTGTTATGGCACTGACCAGCAGGGTCTACATTGTAGAAATCCATTGAAAGAATCTCTACTTAAGTCAAGACAGTTTTTTTTACGACCTAAGCGTAGTCTCTGATCTATTTATGAACACTATAAAAGTTCCAATAAAATTAACAGAAAATGGTGAAACTGTCAGTAAGAGTAGTAATCTCTACTAAACTCCATGCTTGGCTGCTACAGGTGAGCATCCTCTCCAACAGGCAGCCCGTCCTCCTCCTCTGCTCCTACTAATAGCCATTCCTAATCCTTATAATGGTTGCCTCTAAAGTCCAAATTGTAGCAACTCCACTGACTAGGCAACAGGTTCATATAAGGCAACAATGTAAAGATGTTAAAAACTGAATAAATACTCAAACATTTCAGTAAAGATAAGGAGCAGCTAATTTGTTAACTAGTCTAACTACCAGTAAAATACATTGTTTATAAAACCAATACTTGAAAATCTGCATAATTCACTCAATTTTGTAAGAGACAGAATACTTTAAAAGACAATCTGGAAGAAGACTCTGGAAATACTTCATTACAAAACCCGGAAAGAGTGTCAGTGACACTCAATCTTCCCTTCTCTCCCTGACAATTTTCACCACTTGCCTTTAGCTAAAGTATAAGCCAAGATTTGAAAACTGTAAATCACAGGGGAAAACTCTCCATACTATGTAAACTGCATCTCATAGCTACCAGACGTTCCAGCTGGGAAATCAAATCCTTACTCTCACCCACACTTATGATAAGAGGTACCTTACCAGATTTCTCTCTAGACAGCTATTCCCGATTAGATCATGTCTCTGTTCAGCACTCTGTCATGGTCTACATCAGAGCTGCAAAATGCAGAGCCTGTTTCTCACCAGCAACCAGATAAGCGTGTTCTATGTCCTGCTGGTAGATTGAAGTTATTAAAAGCCTTTTAGTTTACCTGGGAGTAGGTGTGCGGGCAGTGTGAGCCAGCCAGCCAGCCAGGTCCTAAGGCACACCTTCCCACCAGGACATACACACACGCTGTTGCTACCAACCCTATATCCACCAGTAACGTCTCCCCTTTCCCAGTACGGGGGGCTGCCAGTGAGGGCAAGCGGCTGACTATATCCTCTTTACCTGACAGGCCCTGGGTGGGTTTCTGCAGTTGGAATAGGTTGGCAGAAAGGGGCAGAGAGGGAGAGCCCAGAGACACTGCCTGGGATGGGAGAAGGTGCAGTTCAGCGCAGGTAAATTGGGAGCTTTGAGGCCTGGCAGCTCATTAGAGGTGAGGCCGTTTGAGGCAGACGGGATTATTTTTTCTCATTCACCTCTGCCATAGCGAGCAGTGATCTCATGCTCCAAAGACAGACTCAAGAACAATGTTTAAAACAACCTTCTTGAATTAGGCCACAGATGCTGCCCATGCCCAAATTCAAAGACAGGCATAAAGTATTCTGTTAATAGCAAAAGAGACAGAAGCCATGTTTTTATGGTTGTTCATGCATGTCCCAAGACCCCTGTAAGAACTATAGCATCACTGAGACTTCTGAAGGGAAGTCCAAATGGAAAGCAAAATGTTGCCAGCATCCATGTGAATGTCAATTCTGCAAAATTCACAATCTTAATCGAAGTGCAAGGTTCACGTATTATCTGTATATGAATATTTTTATAGCTATATATATTATATTACATATATTTGTAATGCATACATACTCTCTCCATGGCTATATTTATGTACACATAAACAGCTGGCCATTCTTTACTGCAACTGTCAGAGTTTAAGAAAATCAAAACAGTCTCAAAATACTAACAGTCATGCTTGGATTGCTCAGACTCTGTAGCAAATCTGCAGAATCTCTACGTAGTGCATAGGTTATATGGGCCTTTTAAGAATTACTTCAACTGAATAAAGGATTGATTATCTGTCAGCGTCATGACAACACATAAATACAAAATAATCAGAACTAACTTCACAGTTACAGTTAAGAACAACTATTTATATAAACTGTGATCATTTATCTAGCAGTATCAAGGAATTAAAAGATATTTCTACAACATTTTTTAAATCAGTGCATCCAACGTAAGCTACTATTATACTTACTTTTAGCATGTAGCTTTTGAAATCTCAAACAGCTGTAAATCTAACATGACTGTGCAAATTTTGGTAGTCTGCAGTTCGTCTCAAGGGTCCTAAACCTAAAGCAACCCCTATTGAACTGCATCTCAAATAATCTGGCCCCTAGATGTGAGGTTATCACTGTGGAATTGTTCTCCCTTTAATTGCAAGAAGCAGTTGTGAAAACTTTATAAAAACATTGATAAATACTCTCAAGTAGGAAAACTACTTCAGTAGTTAGTAATAACTATTTTCATGTTATTTCAGTATTCAATGCCAAGCGCCTGCTTTCCACAAAGAGCATGCAAGACAGGAGAGCAACAGCAAAATAAACTGATTGCTAGGATTTGTCTCCTCATTCACATAGAACAAGGTATTTTTGTTGCTGACTCAGGACTGATGATGAATGAGATATTGTTCAGATGGATATAGATGTAAGTCACAACTTTGTCAAACGTGTAATTCAAGCATAGGTCCCAGTTAAGCAAAGAAAAAGTCCTTCCATCCTGATCATCTGCAGAGGCTATTGATACCCACTGCTTCTGTTTACACATGATATTAAGAGCCTATTCTGCTGTAGAGGGCAGGTGGGCACTTCTACCACTAAAATGAGCTCCCAGGCTTTGTTCAAATTGCTGCTCCTGCCTGCCCCCAGTAGAGAGGAGATGAACGTTGTGGGTTAAGCTAGCCCACTGGTGACTCAGCTAGAAAGCACAACACTGCAATTCAACAGCTTGAACTTGTAGCCAAATTGTGACACGTGGGTCTACTCCAGACATCTGCCCCGATGAGCGTGCGCCTGCAAAATCCATGCTGATCAGCGCATCGTGAAAGCACGGGACAGAACCCAAGGTGAGGGTGTGCACCTCTTAGTCTTACAATTCATATCCTCTAAATTTTTGTTTCCTTGCCAAAGGTTTCTTCTCCATTACCTGCTATAAGCAAGAGCCCCATATACCAGCCCTGCACCCACAGCTACCGAAGCGCACACACACACATACCCCCCACAACTGTCTGTCCCATCTAACAAACCCGGGCCTGTATACGCTCACATCACAGCCACAAATCACGCCGAAGACAACTTGCCACAATGCATGACACCATTTGCCTTGCAGATAATCCCTTGCCGATAAATATATATACATATACGCCATATCCATGTATCTATCACACCATTTACCATACAGATAATCACTTGCCGATAAATATATATACATATACGCCATATCCATGTATCTATCACACACCACAAGCCCAGCCTCAATAAAAAGACGCCATCTACCGCACGCAACAAGCCTGTTCCCCTGTGCAGAAACAGCCCCAGTGTGCATCACACAACGCTTCTATACGTACTGCTTGCACCCTCCTGTCACCCCCTAAGTGACAGACTGTTGCAGGGCCTGGGGCTCTGTGTGTGCGTGCGTGCGTGCACTCACGCGTGCAAGAGATGTGTGAACGTTACGTGTCCAAGAATGCGCGTACACGGGTGTGTGTGACTGCGTGCATGGTGTACGTGAATGTGCCTACAGGTGTGCAAGCCCGTGTGTGAGCGGGTGGCGTGCAGGTGCGTGTGTGAAGGTGGCACATACATAGATGCGGGTGCGTGGTGCGCGCGAGCGGGTGCGCGCGGGAGACGATGCGCGGGGGTGTGTCGCCCGCTGCGCACAGAGGCGCCGGTGCCCCTCTGTAGAGCCTGAGTTCACACAGCGGGGTGCAGCCTGTGCCAGCGCCCGTGTGTCAGCCCCGCTGTGTGTGTGTCGGTGTGTCAGTCAGATGTGCGAAGTGTGACAGTCCCCCCTCTGTCCGTCTGTCCGTCCGTCCGCCCGTGCTAGCGCAGCCCTACCCGGACGGGACGGGACGGGACGGGAGGCGGCTGCCCCGGTACCTGCCGAAGTGTCCCAGGGAGTCGAAGAGCCGCTCGGAGCTGGGAGCCATGGCGGAGCCGCTGCAAGCCGGGAGCCTCGGTGTCGCTGTCCCGGCGGTGCGGAGCAGAGCCACCTTCCCGTCCCGTCCCGTCCCGTTC
>VXAK01019407.1:0-124897 GCA_013399435.1 Arenaria interpres | reverse complement strand
CAACCTAGACGATTCTATGACTTCAATTACTGTCATGCACTGTGTCTTGGTTTCAGCTGGGATAGAGTTAATTTTCTTTCTAGTAGCTTCTATGTTTTAGATTTAGTATGAGAATAATACTGACAGCACATATTGGTTTAGTTGTTGATAAGTAATGTTTATATTAATCAAGGGCTTTTTAAGCTTCCCATAGAAGATGAGAAGGAGTATAAACAGGACAAGCTGTCCAAAGGAATATTCCATATAATAAATGTCATACTCACTATATAAATGGGGGTTGACTGGGGGACAGGAATCCACGATCATTGCTCAGAATGGATTGGGCAACCAATCATCAGCGGGTGACAGTAACTTGTGTTGTATCACTTTTATTATTATTAATATTATTACTACTACTACTACCACTTTCTTAGTCTTGTATTACTGTTATATTAAATGGTCTTTATCTCTATCCATGAGGGCTTTTTTTCTCCCCTCCTTTTCTCAGAAAATCCCCTATGGCACCCTCAGCACAAGCCTCAGCTCAGACCTCAGGTGTGGAGCACTCAGGAGGATCACAGGCAGCCACCCGTCCTTACAGAAGCATTGTCTGCTGACCTGCTTGCAGCACAGGAGCAGAACCTCAACTTCCCCCAAGGTCTGTGTGGCCCAAGAGTCCTACTCCAGTTTTATGCTCTAAATTTTTACACCTGCAGCTGTGGAAAGAATCTCTCACAATGTGAAAACACCTGCACAGGATGCAGACAGTTGTTTAATATTTCCTTCAGGCCCAAAATAATATCAGCATTTTATTTCATGTCAAAGCATTGTTGTTTGCTTAGAAATCAAACCAAAAATGCACCAACTCGTAAGTGCCACTTCAAATACTAAACTAGTTTTGTGATAAATGTGTATTTAAGGATAGTAAAAATATTTGAGAGAAAAAGATTTTGTTCATACTAAATGTTACTTCAAGTAAAATATTTTTCTTTACTTTTGGTTTAATTTCATAGCTCTAATTCCACAGACACCTTCCTCCTGTGTATTCCAATTAGTCCATTCAAAAGCATCTCTATTTTGTTCAAAAGCAATATCTACGGTGGTGCTGTGTTATGTCTGCTTTGCTAACTGCCACAGGGACATATAGAGAAGTATCTATCATATAGAGAAGTATCTAAGGGGGAAAGGATTATAACATGTATGGTTACCTGCAATTCACATTAAAACTCAGCTTTTTTCAATATAAAATCTCTGAATGCCACTCCTAGTGGTGCAACTCTAACCTCATCCTGAAGAAGAACAGGGAATTGTGCAGTTTACATTCTCAATACAGAACATGTTTGCCCCCAAATCTTGATATTTTACCTGCTTCGGTTGTATTTGTTGTTGATTCTCCCCCGTAGTCCTGGAGCTCCAACGTCAGATTTTGTGAGAGTAAAATACTGCACAATGAGAGAAAACAATTTTTTTAACAACAAAATTAATGTGAAACATGTGGGTCTGATTCTTATCTCTGCTGACCACAACTGAGCAACTTCTGCTGATGCAAATAAAACTAAAACCCAGTAGAGTGACTCCATGAGGGAACATGACAGCTTGTTACTTTGGGATATGATATATTTTTCCCCTTTATGGAATAAATTAACAAGCCCTTTTCATGCAAATAATTTGCTTGCCTATACTGAACGCACAGGAATGCCCGTTCCCCCTCGTGGGCCGTTAATGTTTGTATGACTGCCTACACCATGATATTTTCATTTGGATGGAATTGAGCTGAACTCAAGGGCTTAATACTTGTCATAGCATCCCCAGCAGAACTTGACACCTATCGCCGCTCTAGTCTTGTACCTTTTGGGATTTGCAATCAATATTTGTCTTGTTCGTCAGCCTGCTGCCATCAGGTTCATTCATTACAAATCCACCCTGTAATCCACATTATGTGACAACATTTGCTGTTAAGTCTTGCTTGAACTAACAGCAATTTGGGAAAACAGCAAACCCAGTTTGCTATAATTTAGATGGGAAGGATGTTCCCCTTTCTAATTTAAGAAACCTGAAAAAGTGACCAGACCTTTATTCTCCCTTTCAGACATCTTTTCTTCCTAGTTCTTATGTAGCAGCATAGAGGTGCCCAAACTGTTGTCCAGGTTATGCCTCATATTTTCTCATGGCCATTCAAGGAGCATACAGCACTGCAAATTTTCAGCTTGTGACCAGATATATGCTCGTCCCAGAGCTGATTGATAGGCACTCCTGGTAGTCATTCATCGAACCATCATGTCACATGCTATTATGGAATCATAGAATCATAAGGGGTTGGAAGGGACCTCTGGAGATCATCTAGTCCAACCCTCCCGCCAGAGCAGGTCTGCCTAATGAGCTGGGTGCTCATCTCTGGATGGTAGAGCTGTAGTGTGATCTGGGAGGGTGTATGTTTTGGGTCATGCTGCCATGGGCCACTAAGGAAAGAGAGCAGATAGGAGTCAGCCATCAGACAGCTGAACTGTTTGTGCAGACTGGATTTGGCCTGTTGACCACTATTTCTAGCAGTGCAATGTCTGGTCCCAACTTTGCAAGTAGAGAACCTTCAAGATTTTCATACACTTCTTCTCAACAAGCGTCTCAAGGTGCCTCCTTAGGGTGTTTGAAGAATATCCAGCAAGGCTTCCCATCTGGGCAACTATGAGTTAATTGCCTCAGCACAGAGGGAGGTTTAGCTATTGAAAATAAAATAATCGTAAAAAAAAATTTAAAAATCATTAAAACCTAAGAAGATGAAGGGGTAGAGCTGCAATGGTGGCTGATTTAAACACATTTTATTCTCTGGAGCCTAACCACCCATGAAAACAAAAACTTACTCAATCTTTTCAAATATAAATTACTAATCCTAAAGAAAACCATGTGTATCCTGATAAAAAACTATATGTCAGATCCTCTCCTGCTCTAGATCAACAGTTGTCTCTCATATCCTCCCTTTAGTCAACATGAATGTTAAAAAAAGCTAAAAGCTGTAACTGTGAATCCAATCCTGCTACACCCATGAAACTTTCTGGATCAACAAATCTCCTGCCTCCAAAATGTGAAATTCTGCTTTTATAACAAATACAGCACTGTCGAAAGGACCACTATCAGAGGTTGGAGTGAAAAACAGTAGCATGGGTAAATTGGAGATGTAGTAAACTCAACAGTGAATTAAATTCCCTTCACCTCCTCCATTCTTTCCCAGACAGGTGGAAAGAAGAAGGGCATATAACAAAGCAACCATTTTTTCTAGTAAGCACCAAAATACTCACAATGGTGTAGCAAAACTGCTACTGAACAGAAAACGTGTTCTGTTTTACCTCAAACCAGGACACACATGCTTCACTGAGGCAGAGAGCCTGTTAGGGATAAAATTTAAGGTGAACATTTATCGATCACTGTAATACTTCTGTATTATTTTTAATTGCTAGTTTTTCTTTGTAATTATACTCACCAAAACTGTGAAATAAGAAAACAACCAAGTAAACTTGGCAACACCAGTTCAGCTAATTAAAGTTTAAATTAGTGCCAACTCCATGCCTTTTGCACTTTATTTATCACTCTAATACCTACAACAATAAAATCAAATTTAATCCATGAATCACACTGTATTATCTAGTGATAATCACAGCAACAAAAGAAAACGATACACAGTGGGAACTTGGTTCTCAGTACCAAACAAGCTATCAGCAATAAAATACTAATGAATAATACACTTCATTATAGCCAAAATACTGCTCCTCATCAAGAGTGCCATCAAATTATACAGCATTACTGGCAATGGTATTTGAAAAGACATATAATGGACATGAAATTCCAAGAAAAAGGTTGAGTCATTATCTGTATGTTGCTATTGCTCAAATATAATCATTTCACCTTTAGAAATCAAAAAAGTCTATAACAATAAGAATGAACTCTTTAAATATTTCCCTGCATGTGGGAAGATAAGTATAAGCAAAACCATGGATGGTAAGAGTCACTGTGTCATTCTGGTTTTTTTCTCTTTCATTCATATTTTATTTTTTCTTTTAACTCTGGGATAAATCAGGCTTCTTACAGATTTTTCCTCTCAGCACAGATGCCAAAAAGCAAGCCTGCCAGAGACTAAGCTAATCACTTGGCAACAGAGTCAGTCTCCATTTTGTTCATTCTATAACTAGTCTCATTATTTATCAGTTTTGGATGGACTATGTTCTAGCTTCAACTAGACAGCATGAAGGTATCCTGCTGCCTTATCTCTCACTTTATTGCCCAGAGGTTAGTGTACTTTTAAGAAGTTTAAACCTCTCAGGACTGGAGTACCTGAACCGCTGTAATCCCTGTGCTGAGAGCTGTCTAGATTGTTAGTTTATTCCACAGAATCACGCAATTGTAGGGGTTGGAAGGGACCTTCAGAGATCATCTAGTCCAACCCCCCTGCCAAAGCACGGTCACCTAGAGCAGGCTGGACAGGAACACATCCAGGCGGGTTTTGAATATGTCCCGAGAAGGAGACTCCACAACCTCTCTGGGCAGCCTTTTCCGGTGCTCTGCCACCCTCAAAGTAAAGAAGTTTTTCCTTATGTTCAGATGGAATTTCCTGTATTCTAATTTGTGCCCATTGCCTCTTGTCCTGTTGCTGGGCACCACTGAAAAGAGTCTGGTCCCATCCTCTTGACACCTGCCCTTTAGATATTTATAAACATTGATGAGATCCCCCCTCAGCCTTCTTTTCTCTAAAAAGGCTAAACAACTTCCAGGTCTCTCAGCCTTTCCTCATAAGAGATATGCTCCATTCCCTTTATCATCTTCATAGCCCTCCACCGGACTCTCTCCAGTAGTTCCTTGTCTTTCTTGAACTGGGGGGCCCAGAACTGGATACAGTACGCCACATGTGGCCTTACCAGGTCAGAGCAGAGGGGGAGGATAACCTCCCTCGACCTGCTGGCCATGCTCTTTGTAATGCACACCAGGGGACCATTGGCCTTCTTGGCCACAAGAGCACATTGCTGGCTCAGGGTCATCCTGTTGTCCACCAGGACTCCAAGGTCTCTCTCTACAGAGCTGCTTTCCAGTAGGTCAGCCCCCAACCTGTACAGGTGTATGGGATTATTCCTCCCCAGGTGCAGGACTCTACACTTGCCTTTGTCAAATTTCATCAGGTTCTTCACCGCCCAACTTTCTAGCCCGTCTAGATCTCCATGAATGGCAGCCTTCTGGTGTGTCAGCCTCTCCTCCCAGTTTTGTATCATCAGCAAACTTGCTGAGGGTACACTCTGTCCCCTCTTCCAGTTCACTGATGAATATACTGAACAAGACTGGAGCCCGAACTGACCGCTGGGGAACACCACTAGTTACAGGCCTCCAACTGGACTCTGCACCACCAATCACCAGCTTCTGAGCTCATATTTCCAACTGGATACTTCAAGAAATTTGCTGATTAGCATATATAGTTTTTATCTCATCACTGGGCACCTAAGTCTTTCCATACACATCCTAAAAGGATGAAAACACTTCCCAAGGAGTGATCAGATTTGTCACATCTGTTTACGTGATTACCTCAGTGGCTACTAGCTTTAGACAAGCTCCTTACTCAGCACACACCTTCAGGTCACCTCTCTGAAGGTCCTGATCCATTCTGTGCAACCTGCTCTGGGTCAACCTGCTCTGGCAGGGGGTTGGACTAGATGATTTCCAGAGGTCCCTTCCAAACTCTATCATTCTGTGATTCTGTGATTTTCTGAAGTCATTACACAGAGCATTGCACAGCATGGGTTTTGAATTCCACATGAACACATAAGAATTAGGGATCTTTCTTTTCTCCATTGGGAAATACACTGCAATGGACTGTAAGACAAATACAAAGCATATTTTTTTTTTATCTGCTCTAACTAATGTTTTATGACAAAGAAATGAGCAATGTATCACTATTTGGACAGCTAGCTAAGCTAGTGATGGAGCAATCTCCATACTTATAAGGAGGGTTTGACCTCAATTAGTGAATTATACTTTAAGCCATTACAGAACACATCTCCTACCATGAGTTACCAAACTAATGAGGTGCAAATTGACAAAATCTTAATTATCCCAAGAGCTGTGACAATTTTAATGAGGCAAATTGAACACAGAGGATGATGCAGTATCACATTTCTTTCCTTTTGCTTCTGGGAATTATGTTTTTGGGGATTTGGCATCAGAGGAGTGATTGTGCAGGTTGTTACACTGTTGGGTTATATTCTCTAATCACAGTGGGCATTTGTAGGAAGTTAAAGTCAGAGTAAGAGAGCATAAAAGCTGTTCATTAGGGAAATGCCTACTGTGCCCTTCATGTGGGAGTTAAGAGGAATGAGCACAGAAACTACAGAACACCATGCAGCCCTGCCTGCTGAGAAAAGCATCCTTTGGAAATGCCTAACTGCCTTGCCCAGTCCACTGACTGCAGAGAAGCCAAAGTTGGTGGCAATCTGCAGTGTCCTGGTTCGAGAACAATGGTAAATCCATTCATGGGACTGCTTTGCTCTAGGGCCTGGACATACTTGGTGGGTGATGCTGAAGACTGGAGAAGTTCAACGTGTACTCTCAAGGAAATTTAGGGTGAGAATACTCAATTCTCAGCTGTATAATATTAATTACTACATAACACTAACAGTGTTCAATAAGTATTTTTCAGGATAACATAGTGGTGATGAAACTGGAGCTAGCTTCATCAAGCTAGCTTCATCATCAGGGAAGAGAGAGAGAGGTTAAAGAGAGCATCTGTCATTCATTTAGTGGCCAGCCCAGCCTAAGCCACAACATCCTCAAGTCCTACAGCTGTGTGGAAGGACTTGGGTCACCCTCCCAGCTGGTAGGAATTTGTAGTTGACCTCCTGATTTTCCCTGGTTCCTGTTGAGCTTAGCCAGCCTCTTTGAATGGGGTCTTGAATGCAGGGGAGATGCATGGTGGAAATTGCTGCTTGGCATGCTGGGCTAAGTCCTTCTCCTACTCTGAGCTTGTCAGGAAAATCTTTACCACTATAGAAAATTATTTATTTGGCAAAACTGAAAGGTTCTTGTATGAGAATATGCCAGTTTTGGTGAAAGGAGGTTTTTTTCAGATTCAGCAATGGGAAACAGAGAGCTAATTAAGAGAAGACCCAGCTCCAACAGTGATAGTTTAGAGCTGACTGCTGGGACATACAGGGCTGGATCCCTGCCGCAGCCCCTCCAGCCCTATTCAAATAGAGACATGCATCTCTCTCCACTCCTTGTGACTCAGGCCTATGCCAAGCTTCACCCAAGATTTCTTTTTTGTTTTGTGGTAATTTCATGCCAGCCTTATGATAATCAAAGACTTAGATTTCTTTTCTATCTTTAGGGCTGTTAACATCACATTTTGTTGAACTGTTAACATCACATTTTGTTAAACTGATGTATCGAAGTTGGAAAGAACAAACACCAAAACAAGAAAGGATGCTGGATTTCTTGATGTACCCAGACAAGAAAGAAGTGGTTTTCAGGCAGAATCTGTGCTACATAATAAATAAAATAATATTTCACCGTAGGGTTATATCAAGGAAAACAACATGCAAAGAGCTTCCAGCTTCCATAATTACTACTAAACCAAAAATATTATTTACATGTTCCCCAGGAAAACAAAATGTCTTTATAGTTCATTCCTTTATCAGAAAATTGAAGCAATTTGTAATATAGACTTACTCTGAAGGTTTAACAAGAGGTTTTGTTGTGGATTTTCGTTAATATAGTTTTAAAACATACATGTACCACAATTTATACAAAGAACTCATAGGGCTGAAGTCATTTGATCAGGCAAATTATAACATGCAAACCAAGAGAAAACTCTGTTGCTGACTATAATCACTCTGATAGCGGATTTCAGTTCTACCATTTTTGCTAATGGTTCTAGCAGTACAGAGCACAAATGGGCTGATAAATGACAGGTGTTTAGATAAGTACTCCTCTATTAGAATAAAAGCTTAGCCATTAAACTCGATTAGAAAGAAAATATGTCCTAAAACTCAGCAAAGCATCTAACCTAAAAATAAAAATACATTTTTTTTTCTGAAGAAAGAGAGTTAATCCATTGCTTAATTTTGGTTTTGTTTCAATCTTCTAGATTGCTTTGAAAATAAAAATGCCTATTGTACCTTAACAGGCAAAATCCTGAAATTGGAAAACTGTCAATTAATAAAAATAAATAGAGGAATAAAATAAGAAGTCCAATTCTTTCAATTCAACCCAATCTAAAGGTCTTTTCTGAACATTGTGGAAAAAAAAAAGGGGGGGGGGGTATTTTCTAAATCCTTTTTGCAATTTCACAGTGAAAAAAATGCACATCAAAGACGAAGATCATCTCTAATTTTCACAGATAACTTTTCCAAGTCTGATTATTCCTGCTAAAACAACTCATTACTTCTTTTGATCCTCTTGAAGCAGAAGAGAGAAAGCTTAACGCATATCCTTCTTTATCTAGAAAGAATTGAAATGTAATTTTCTTGACATATTCCCAGCAGATGGGGGATCAAAACTAAAATTCTCAGAGGAACACACTGTCTTAGAGAGTAATGTCTTAGATCAGAATTCAAAACAGAAAAAAATCAGCCAAAAATATTACTGAATTTCACTGCATTGTGTTGTTGCAGAGCCAGCAAGAAGGTGTCCAGCACAGTGAGCTATCATCTTTCTCCTTCAACCCAGCTTGTTGGGGAAAAGACCAGAAAGCCAACTAGCCCACGGGACGGCTGCACCAGACCACGTATGTAGTTGCTCCCTGGCCACTCATTCAGGTGGTCAGCAGGGCATGGGAGCTCGGGCATGGGCCACGTTGGTGCCTTCTGCCTCCACAGCAGCCTGTCTGGCTGGGAGCGACGGGACATGGGAGCACCAAAACTTCTCCAGATAGGTGGAGGGGAGAAGAAACTCCAGGAAACCAGGGAGGGCTCGTTGGAAACATATGAGGCAGGAGACAGGACCAGTTGACATATCTATCTTCCCGATTGGTTTTCTTTGAAAGTTTGGACAGAATCAATAAATTCTTTGAAGCACTTTGGTTTTGTCATATTGGTATTTTTTGGTGAGCATCGCTGAGGTAAAGAAAACGTGCAGGCTGAGCAGGAAAAGAGGTCACCATGGGCTGCAGTGTTCTTATAATGATTTAAATAGTTTGGCAGAGAGCGTGTTCCAATCCTGCTGCCTTAACAATGAGTCCCCAAATGGAAAGAAGTGTTCCTCATCACATTAATTTGACCTCCCTTTTGACATGAAGGACAAAGTGAGGACTAGGCAGGGCACACATATACTACCACACTGGTACATTTGAGCAGGAGGCAAGCTGGATGCTCTGCTTAATTGCAATTTGAATTTCATATTGGCAGGAACATCATTTCATCTTGATTTTTTTGCAACCTTGAAAGCAAAGTACGACAAGTGACTTACCCTTGTGCTGGTGATGACTGCTGGTGCTCTCATCCACCAATATCCTGCCCTCCTGAAGTCTGTCAGCTTTGGACAGGAACAAATCATCTCCACGATGCATCTGCAGTCTGTCCTGTGGGAGGACACTCCTATCAAGCCATGGGAAGAATCAGAAAAGGACAATAGATCTCCTTGTAATGTCATAATTTATTTTTCCCTAGTGTAGAGTCTTTACAATTAGATCCAAGCTGGACATGTTAAACGTGCAGTAGTAATTAAATCAATGCAAGTGCAAGTACTCATCAGGCTTACTGTTATGGTCGGTAATTTAGGAAGCTGAGGATGGATATAGGATATAGTTTAGGAATTCTATAAAGGGAAAGAAAAGGATCAGCATACACTTTCCTATGGTGAATAAAAACATATCCATATCTAAGAATACCCATGAAATATCATAGCTTATTACAGAAAATATGCAGCCCTTTCATTAATACATGAAAGTGATTCTTTTATTTTAATACTAATCAAGACAAATACACTGACGTGAAGTTATTTTTTATATGCTAGAAACATAATATCAGATCATAATTATTAGTTCATTTACCTTTGTAGCACAAAGAAGAAGATAGCCCTTGAGTTTTTATAAATATACACAGTGACCTATAAAAAGACTTAGAAGGAAATTTATACTACTTCAGTGGGTGATGATTACCTTATTCTGAAAAGAATTTCTGTAGTCTGGAGACCAAAAGTGCTATGTAAGTAATATTATTTTATGATGATGGTATCTGTTTTGTAGTACCAACCAGTCTTATTCATTTTTTCTTCATGTAATCCTATGTTTTCTCTTTGAGAGCCACAGAGTATCTGCAGATCCTAACTTTGGGAGGTCAAGGGTTTGACACAGACTGCTTCTATGGGAGGTTTTTCTCAATTTGCATATGCTGGTATTGGCCTTTTCCTGCAGCCTAAGTGAGTGAGTCCAATTAAGGAGCCCTGCTGAGATCAATAAACACTGGAAATGTTGCAAGTATTTGGGGAATGAGATATGAGGTTTTCCAGCATGGAGCTTGTTTGAAATAGGAGATAATGGAGTTGCTGAAAAGCCTATTTCTAAAAAAGAAAAGTCTGTTTATGAAAAAATACAGTGACTTGAGGCTTTTTTTTTCTTTTCTGATTTGAAAGAAGTCAGTCTTATGGCTGATGAAAGACTTTTTCAGTGTTCTGTATATTTGTAATAAACCAGGAACCAAATAATAGAGACATATTAAAATAAGCTTGACAATAGCTTTTGGAAAGCCATTTAAATGCATTACCATATCCTCCAGTGAAAAAAAAAATATTTCTAGCAAGCATCTAACCCTTGTTGCTATTTGTACTAAATATTCATTATAGCTACTAGAATGAATGGTATATTATAAAGGGACCAATTTACTCAGCAATTGTGAGGATCAGCTTTGTGGTGTAAAAGAAAGAAAGAAGGGTTAAGTTTTTTCCTGTGCAAGAAAACTAAGCTCATGAATGTAATCCATGTTATCTTATGAAGAGACAGTAAGTTGTACAGCTATGGGAGCCATATTTTCACTGTATTTTCAGGGTAGAGACTGCCTTCAGAAAAAGTCACAGCAGAATAATGGATTTGTTGGAACTCTATCTGCGCCGAACTTTGGGACTTATGGGGAAGTATTTAAATTAATCACCAGATCTTTAGGTGGACTCTACAGACAAGCCCCTTACAAGTCAGTAAGTTTTGACAGGCTGTGAAGAGGAAAAGATACGGCTGTCATTACTGAAAACAGGCACATTTTTTAGATTTTTAAAAATGCAAGGCACAGAAATCAAAAGTAGAAAAATTTCAAGCAGCACAGAGCTCCCCTCAGGCCTTAGACAAAGGATCCATTCATCATTCACAAAATCATACAGAATAAAACTCATTCAGCTTTAAAATTAATTTTAATGTTTTGCCCCCCTCCATTTACCTACCTGTGCATACACCTTTTCAAAATGCTTCTCCCAAGTGGTTGTGTATCACCTCTGGTAAAGACATCAATAAATCTCAGAGATGATAGTTAGGATTCTCCCTGATGTCACTGTGAGTTATTCACTCTCCAGCAAGGACTGGTAGCCAACTAGCTGTCAAGCTGCTGATGATTGCTTTAACACAATGGAATAGGAAAAAACAGGATTAGGAGAAATGGCTTAAATAAATCTCTCAAGTGTCATGAATACATTCGGCCAACAGATGACAGTGTAATGTATGGCAAAAAATAGCATTAGAGAAATTGCACTTTGCGGGGCTAGATCCTCACTCTCGGTGCAGTTCCTGTAGTGCTTTGATAGTACTGAAAGAAAAATTACCTGAAGCGCAACATATGCATTTATCAGGGAATATCTCTAGCCAAGGTAATGCTGCAGTAAGTGCTTTCAGATTTGGTATGTAGTTTCTAATGTCCTAAGATGGCGTCTTCAGTGTAAATCTAAAATAAACCAGTCAGACTCTGGCTATCATCGTTCATCTGACTGAGAATTCCATGGGATTTTCCTGAGGTAAGTGTTGTTCTTAGTCACCTTTTATGGGGTGGGAATCAAACGCAGGGATCAATGTGCAATGTTCCTTCTGGGCCACAACACATTTTAGAAATTATATCCATATCTGATTAAAAACACAGCCCTCTCCCTGCTCTTTTGTGCTAACAACCTTGTTCCTCTTCAGTCCCACTGGAAAAATGGCTTAAAGTGGTATCAAAATTATGTATTAGGGGAAATATTCTGTAATAACTTACAAACCACGTTCTATAAGACACATCTATGAACTCTGTGAAACACCAGTGTGGTCCTGTATGTCAAATATCTGGCCACCACAGATTAGCTCCAGAGCAGAGATATAAACTGGTCGATCCCTGGTCTGCAGGTTTCCTGTATGCTTCTTTACATGTTTGTACCCAGTGGCTTTATGAGACAGAGCTAACATTTTTTACCATGCTTCAACTTCTGTATACCTATGAATTACTTTCTGAAACTCTGTCCTGCCTTTCCTAGTTAAAAAAAAAAAAGATACTTTGGTGCATTCAGTGGTACACTGAGAAAACAGGAGATTCAAGCATGACAACGGATAAGAGAATGACAAGATCAACCAGAGGCAAAATCAACTTTTGATGAAAGCCCTCACCTTGGTGCCATGCCACCACGACATCTTGTTTAGTCAATGAAAGGGAGCATTTACTGCACCTGAGACAGGTAAGGGGAGATTGGTAGTGCAGAACTTAATTCCTAGCTCTGCCAGCTGGTCAGCCCTTTCAAAAACTGGGACACTTGTGGGTATAGTGCAGTAAAGCCTGGTGAATTTGAGATTAGGTGCTTCCAGAATGAATTTTCACATAAATCTTGATTAAGTCCCATTTTAACCAAACAAGTCCAGATCTTAAATCCCTTTACATGATCTAGGCCAAGACACTCCTCCTTTGGACAAGAAAAAGGAAATTAAGCACCCTTTTTAGTCTTTGAAAAGAGGAGACCCAGGAAAGAACTTTCTCCTTCAGTAGCAACCACATACAGGCAGCTCCTGCAGCACCGCAGTCAGGAAGGTGCTCGGCTCATGACCAGGTCTGCTATAATCAGGCAAAGCACTTCTAGCAGGTGTGGTCCCATCTTTCTGGCTACATATTGCAAATCTGATGCTTCTGACATGGTAGACTGCTAAACAGCCCAGGCTGCCTACAAGAATGGATGTCTGTATCTTATACAAGGGAAGGAAGCAGCTACAAAACAGAGCATCCTAACTACTACTCGAAAAGCACGATTGTGGTCTTTGAAGAGAATATCTGCCTGGTCCCAGTCAGAGAGACTTTATGCTTGGCCGGCATGAGCACTGGAAGTAGCGTAAGTACTCTCATTCAGAGCTCTGCCCCAGCTAATCCGCAGTCCTAGCTAGGGCAAGAAGAGCTCTGTGTTCATTCAGCCATGATTTGGAGCAGATTTTACAGACTTCCCCCTCACTTTCATCTTCTTCCCTTTATTTCACCACTCTTCAGCCATGCTGACAACCACTATTTGTGGGACTACATTGAGAGCCGTGAAGTTTCCTGTTATAGCTCTACCATTACTTTCAAACCCAGGGCAGTTCCCTGATCAATCCCTTGATTTTATTCTTATTTAAAAGTTAGGCTACTTTAAACTTTTTATACAGATATAAAACTCAGATAAATGCAAAGCAATTCTACTCTCACATCAATATAAAATCAAAGTCGTATCAACAAATTAAACACTTTACTCTTGAAGTTATATAAATTTTGAGAAAGTAGGTGTCTCACTGTAAATGCCAATTAAATAATTTGGCTAACAGGTTAATACTGAGGCCAAAACTATTATATGATGTCTAGACCATGACCTCAGTACCAATTATAATGCTTCCTATGTAGAATTCAATTCCCATGCAGTAACTAACCTTTTTTTGCCTCTGCTCTGGCCATCTAGTGATATAGTGTTCCCTTTGACAAAAGGCTCTTGATAAACGTATTTGATAACTCTTACTTACCAGAAATTAAGGATGACAGCCTGAAGTGCCTCAAGTCCTTAAGCTATACCAAACACTCCAAATACTTCAATAACTTTAAAATTTTTTTAAAAATGAGAAATGATCTCTCAAGCAACATCTTCTTTACACAAGATCAAAATTGAAAGCAAACTCTTATTATGGGCTAAAATGCTGAAGGGGAAGTATGCCTTGCATATTCTGCTCAGCAGATTTCCCTACTCTCTCTCTCCCAATGACAGAGGTATAAAGGTAGATTTGATCCATACATTTCAAATTAAATATTCCCTGGCCAGGAATCATTTCATTTCTGACCTGACCGTGGCAGCTACGCAATCACATCACATAACAGAGAAGCGTGTGCCACACTGACTGGTACTCACCTGCCTGGAAACCCATACCTACCTCCATTATTTGCAGCCCAGAGAAGTCTCACCTAAGATAGTAGTTAAAAAATAAAATTAAAAACACTCGATTTTTAAAAGATGTGGTGTCCCAAAACAGAAAGGGTCATACTAAATACATTTTAAATAAAATTTAGTGGAAATTGTTGCAATCTGTGATATGGAAAAAGGCTATTCATTCTGCATCCCCTCATTGCCACAGGCACTGCAGTCTGTCCCTTCCCTTGCTCTCTCTGACTTTAATTCTGCACCCCATTGCATCTCCATCCCCTGACAGAATAAACAGGCAGAGGTGTGGAACTCCTTTTCAAATACGTGGTGGATAATAAAAGTCTCTCCAGCCTGAAAGTGTCACTAGACAAGTTAATGGAAGCATGTGATATTTAGAAATACATAGAAGAATCACCAAGATCAAGAACTCTAAACCAGGTGAATATCAAGAGAGAAATACACATACCTTACTCTGAATCTTTGCTAGGTATCAAATTGCAGCTGTTCTTACATTCTTAGATTAAATTCTCACGGAACAGGTCTAGGCAGTTAAAAACTGGTTACGATTGTGAATACAGAGACCTTGATCTCCTTTGTCACTGGGAAAATAGTAAATAGTGTTTATTATTCTTATACTAAGCTGCAATGAAAGAAAAAAAAAGCAAATATTTCATTAAAGTACTAAATCTGCTTTGCATTTTAACTGTACATTGTGATTCCCTATAAATGTAGAAGCTAAGACTTGACAGGAGAACAGGACTTTCCTGCTCACTGTTCATTGGTGCTATGGATGACGTTTTGGGGGTGGAAATGAAAAGTGTGGTATCTGCTGTGATTCTCTGCTTATTATTGTTACTGATGTCAAATCCTGATTCGTTTAGGAATAACAGGGAGAGAAACACAAAGTGTACAGAAAACAATGCCAAAGATGACAAAACAATTTCTGCCTCTTAAACTGTGATATTTTCAACAGAGTTGTTGGAGAAACATTGACCCAGCGCATTTTTATCAGCCTCCAAGACCTGACCTCCCCCTGGCCAGACTGGTGCTGTTTAGGATGGTTTAGGTGCTTAATTTCAGCTCCTTTTCTGGCCAGAGGTTGAAAGAGTTATTTAAAGAGGTTAAAGAGGTGACCCCTCCTCCCCAAGTGCCAAAGCCAGACTTTTATTTAATCTGCAGTAAGACTTAGGTGAAAGTGGGCAATAAGGAAGCCGACAGATCAAATGACAGGTGAAAGGACAAACAAGGGCGAGGACTCAGCTTTCACTTACATGTGCTATTCAAGACTCTCTGAAGCAAGTCGTGGGGCTAACAAGCAGCGTGGTACAGCATGAAACAGGCTGCAACTTCCTGAGGAGTGGAAGAGCAAAGACACACAGTTTTCAGTCCCAGCTCTCTTAACCTTTCCTCATATGTCACACGCTCCAGGTCTCTTAATCACCTTCATGGCCTTTCACCGGACTTGGTCCCCTAAGTCCATATCTGTCATGTACTGAGGACGCCACAACCGAATCCAGCACTCTAGTTGTGTATCTCCAGGGCTGAGTAGAGGTGAAGGATCACATCCCTCAGCCTGCTGGCAATACTATGCCTAATGCAGTCCAGGATACAGTTGGCCACCTTTGCTACAAGGACACATTGCTGCTCGTGTTCACCTTGCTGTCCATCAGGACAGACCCCTAGGTCCTTTTCTGCAGGGCTGCTTTCAATCAAATGAGTGTATACTGTTGCACGGGGGTTATTCCTCCCCCAGACGCATAATTTTGTCAAGCTGCATGAGTCTCCTCTCAGCCCAGTTCTCCAGCCTGTTGAGGTCACTCTGAACAGCAGCACAACCATATGGAGTATCAGCCACCCCTCCTAGTTTTGTATCATCTGTGAACTTGCTGAGGGTGCACTCTGTCCCATCATCCACATCATTAATGAAGATGTTGAACAATATTGCCCCAATATCGACACCTGGGGAACATTGCTAGGCACTGGTGTCAAGATTGTCTTTATGCTGCTGATCACAGACTTTTGAGCTCCACAGTTCAGCCAGTTTTCAGTTCACCTCTACTGTCCATTTCTGTAGTCTATACTTCATCATTTTTTGAATATTGCACAGACTTATGCAGGTCCAGTTTGTTTAAATACTACTTACCCTGGCCCTCTTCTCCCAAGAGTAAGTTATCCTTGTGCCAGGATCCTGAATGCCACAATCTCATGGTCACTACAGCTGCCACCATTCTTCACATTCCTGAGGAGTTCTTCCTCGTTTGCAATCATGAGGCCCAGCAGAGCATCTCCCCTATCAACTTCTCTATCTATGTTAGTAAGTTGTTCTCAATGCACTGCAGAAACCTCCTGGATTACTTGTGCCCTGCTATGTTGCCCTTCCACAAAGTGTCACGGTGGTTAAAGTCTGTCGGTTGACTGCCATGTTTTCCAGATGTTTAACTAGATGTGAATTTAGGCCTATGGTTAAGATATAGCTGTGTGTCAATTTGTTTGTATAGCCAAGTCCTCACCATTTTCCTGATTTCTTCAAGCAATTTCTCCCACGTAAAAAACAAAAGTCATCCCAAATAAAGTCCCTTATGTTAGTCCAGTACTTGTTGGAAAGAATTAAAAATTTCTTAGGATGCATGCAGTAATGGAGCCGCTGAATTTCTCTTGCATGTACTTAATCATATTTATTGCCTATGGAGTGATTTCTTCTTAAGGCAAGACAGCTTTGAGAGGTTAAGTATATAGAACAAGGATTTTTTGAGTGGTTGTTTTATACTATCTCATAGTTCTCTTTGACTGCTTTGAAGTTTGCATGAATATGACCCAAGAGATGGTTTGAAAATACTGTCAATACTGAAATTTAAATAGCAACAATTAATGTCCGCTGCCTGTTGGATAATATAGAAACCTAACCAAATATAGATTATGTTTTCATTAGCAGAATTCAACATTGAGGCAGCACTGCTTAGAATTTCAAATTATACATTTTACCAAGATACTTACCACTGCAATTCAGTCACATAAATATTTATATTACAGGAAAT
This sequence comes from Arenaria interpres, assembly GCA_013399435.1. Lineage (NCBI taxonomy): Eukaryota > Metazoa > Chordata > Aves > Charadriiformes > Scolopacidae > Arenaria > Arenaria interpres. Next base: position 107,543 of record VXAK01019407.1, on the reverse strand, counting down.
TTTTTATTTTGTGCTCTCTGTAAATCTATCTTGCTGCTAATTAAGTATGACCAAAACAGTTACAAAAATATAGTAGAGCCTCCAGTCATTCTCCAAGGTTTCAAGGTGTGTTTGCTGAGGTACAAAATCTCTTTATTGTGCAACACTGTTTCTTTTGGTCAGGTGTGAATAGAGGAGAACTTTATGGAATATTTCTGGCCCACCTGGATTTCTGGCCACCATATCAATTAGACCTATAAAGCCTTCACTGGCCCTTTGTCTCTGCCTTCAGGCGAAGCTCTGTGGCTCCTGACAACCCGTAGCCTTCTGCCTGCCTCCCCTACCCCAAGGCTTCTCAAGCAGCTGATGATGCCCGGAGCTACATTTACCCATTCCATTTCCAGGAAGGTGCTTGCCCTTGCAGTTCCCTAGCACTTGGGGAACTCACTTAGGTGAGAGGGAAACTCATGCGACATATCAGCTAAAAATTCTCTGGCTTCTCTGTGCCATCAAGAAAATACAGGAGGCAGCTGACAGAGCAGGATAAGACTTTGTTTCCCAGCGTTTTGTTCGCTATTACTCCCAGTAGTTTTCCTGCTTTGCTAACATAGTAAGGTCTTACAAGGGACAAATAAGAGTAGCAGAACTGGCAACTCTCAAGGGTAGAGCCTCGTTGCCAAAGGGACTGCTCTTACCATATAAGCAAAAAGGGACAAAACACTAAATAAGTTTTTTCTGCTTTCCTAAATGAGTTCAGGGACTCACAGTCAAGGCATTAAAAACAAGTGAGTTAGTCTCACCGGTCATAGTCAATAGTGAGAGTTATGTATAACTAAAGACAGACTTCTGAGTCTTTTATCACCTTGAAACCTTATCACCCAAGTCAGTTGAAGTAAAGTGAGACTCCTTCAGTGGCTTTCAGGCAGGCTTGTCAGTGAGGCCACACTCACCACCATCCAAAAAGCCTTCATCTGCTTTCATTTGTATTCACAGCACAAGTTACGTATAGGAATTCTGACCCAAAAGTCAAAATACAGAAAATGCACTTCAAGAAAAAATAATCCTATGTCCTGTTAAGCTTTCTTTTTGACCATCATCTTCTATGCATATATTCTAAATAGAATTTTAAGAACAGGATTTTAATCTTCCATTTAAATTCATAACAAGTTGGTCATCATTCCCACTTAGTTTTAAAATGATATGAAAGGATCTACCAGTAGTAGACATGGTGAGTTGCCCCCTGAACAATCAAGTTTGCAGTATAACTACCAGCTGTTGGAACAGTAAGTTTTGCCTGTCAGAATGGTATTTGTTCATCTGGAATGATGAACCAAAAAACCCCTAACTAAAAAAAACCAACCAAACAAACAAAAAAAGCAAACAAAAAAACCAACCAACCAAAAAAAACTGAAACCACTGCCAAACCCTACAGTTCTGCACAAACATGACAGAAAAATAAAACCAGGGTTTTTTCAATCTGCCCTGACAGCTATGGTTATTTTATCCACTACATTTCTAATTCTGTAACCCAGATAAATCTTCTTGTCTCTTGGGTTCATGCAGAAGTTTTATTTTCTTGCAGAAAATGAAGGCAGCTGCCTCCTTGCCTGTAAGGCAAAAGGAATTAAAAAACCAAAAGCAAAAAAGAAAAAACCTCTCCCTTGTTACTGCACCTCAGTTTATGATCCTTTTCCTTTGAAGGACAAAGATCAGGGGAGTGGATACCACTGGGGAAGAAGAGAAAGAGCTACAACCGGTACCCACCATCATGCGACATGTTTCATAAATTGTGCTCTCAGACCTCCATTTTAAAGTGTACTTCAAGCTCATAGCTCAGGGCTAGAGCAAGGACACTAGAAAAAAGGTAGACTAGCCAAAACTCATAGTTAAAATAAATACTTGTCTAACTTCAAGACTTTCCCTCGTTCCTGTTCATTGCACTTCTTCACTACAGACACCAATTTTGAACCTTCATTACTGCACTGAATTCAGGGAAATCTCCCCAGTTGACAGCAGAGTCAGGATAAAGATCTACCAAAATATATGCAGGATTTTTTTGAGGTGTTTATTTCATACCTAAGAACTTGATTTAGAATTTGGGTTCTCTATTTTCTCCTGGCATGACAGGAACAACCATGAGTCTACCTCCCTACAAAGAGGTCACAGGCACACAGAGAACACATGCAACGCAGGGCTCAGTGCTGAGAAGTGCAGACCATTTTCTGCCAGACTCTAAATCCCACCACTCGCATTGACTGCAAGGGTTGACAACTGTCAAGATGGCAAAGAATTAGCACCAACTCATCACATTTGTTTTTACATTAAAACTGTGATCCTTCCACCCAGTTTTATCAGAAGGAATATCTAAACTTTACTTCTCAATGGTAATCTTATTCTTGTTTACACGTAAAATGGGTGAAAAATTATTAGAATACAACATTTTGACATTCTGATTGAAAATAATTGTTATTCATGGGCTTTAATTTAAAAGAAGCTTGAACAAAATCATAATAAGAGCTATCCAAATCCAACAAACTGCCATGTCATATATATTTGCAGGACCATACATTCAATTATAATTGCAAATAATTGCAAATGTCTTCAGGTTACAGAAAGGTATTTCTGTAGGAGGATAAACTGAATTTAAGCTAGATGCAGACAGAAAGCTAGAACAGTTCTCATTTTGTTCATTTTTTAAAATTTATTTTAATAAGTAAAATTCATCCTTCTTTATCAGCAATGATAATAATAATTCAGACAGTGAGAGCATAATTCAATTCCTAAAGCATAAGATCCATTTGGAAATAACTGAAACCATTTGACTTCAGCACAGGCCTCATAGAGGGTTTGGGAGAGGCCCATGGCCTGCCAGAGTGGAGGCTGGAGGACAAGTAGGATGCCTTAAAGCATCAAACACAGCGTTTAAGCAAGCGAATTCCACCCTGCCACTTAGTACATCTACTTCAGTGGGAAGACCCGCTTAAAATATATTAACTTATCTATGGTTTGCAGATTAAAAGCCCATTAAAAATGAATCAGCGACTTTCTATTGACCTGAAGAGGCATTGAATCAGCCTCATAAAAGTCATTGCTGGGCCATATTTGCTGTATTCTGATGTAGTTTCTTAGATTTGTTGGCAGAATATAGCCACTTGTCTATGTTGCAAGAAGCCATTTTTTCAGCTGAGTAACAGCTGAACAGCTTTTGGAACAATGGGTCCGCAGACATGAGAGCAGAGGGTTACAAAAACATGGCTACCATATTAGATGATCAATTTTCAGTTACACAGATTAATGAACAAAACGAATTGGCTAAATTTGGGTATTTTCACACCCCTCTCTATGTAAGAATGTTTGAATAAAGGCTGGAAAGAGCAGCCTGGTCACCTTGTCAACTTTTAGCTTTCATATATATAATAAGAAAAGTTAAAAGTCAGGATTTTTGACAGAGACATTTCTCCAATTGTCTTACTTTATCTCCTTATATTACCTTGCATTTGTTATACAGGGAAAAAGAATCATTAAATATTAACCATGTAAACTAATAGAAATCATAATAAATAAATGACCAGAAACACCAAAAAACAATTTTTCACGAAAAAAAAATCTTGTAAGAGCCAGGCTATGAAAAATACATGCTATAATCTTTCAGAAGTTTTACTCCAGTGCAATTATTCACAGGTATTATTTATTCTTAAAAGTTAAAAACATATACATTAAGCAAGGAAACTCATAATTCATCTCATATTTCATTACTTCAAGCCATTTCTTTATCCAATTTTGAAGTCATTGATTTGATGAATGAGTTTCATTTTGTGATGTTTCATAATCTCAGTTTAGAATCCTAGATGAATTGCAAGCCACTTCATGCACATGCCTGAAAATAACTAAAAAGTGCAATGTCCTTAAGAGAGGATAGTGAAAAGAAAACATCAACTGAGTGGTTTAATGTTAATGAAAACAAATCACAAAGCCACCAGGAAAATTGTAATACCTTGCCCACTGTTAGTCATCTGTGACTTTAGGACTGCAGGAATATTGTATTGCTTAGTAGCATTGACAGTGATCCACTTGTCAGAGACAATAGCAGATGTTTGAGAAGAAAATGAGGAAGACGCTCTCCTGAAGAAATACGGTAATTTCTCTATAAGAAAAATTTAATTTTAATCTTCTTTCATTCTGATGCAATAAAAAATTTGGAATTGTTTATATTGTGACAACCGAGGAATATCTCTTCTAAACATGTGAACTTACTTTGTTCTCATGTTTAATGCTATGAGATAAAATTACAGCCAATCTATGGCTGTAATTACAGCCAATCTATGCTCATTTCATATTTCATCTTTTGAAACTTATTAGGTATGTGAGCTAAATGACTTTTGTAGGGAAAATCAATTAAGCCAGCTAGTTACTCATGATATAAAAGCACTTTCATTGATCTACTGGTTTTGCTTCCTTCTGTATTTTCTAGTAAACCCAGCTATTTTCCAGTATTGCCAGTACTGCCAGCCTGAAAGCTTATCGCTACTGGATGGTTACCTTTTTTTTATCAGCCTTTTCCCCATTATAAAGTTATCTGGGGATCTCCTTTCCTCTTTGACTCATTAAACATTTCTTTCTTCAAAAATACAATGAAATATTTATTAAAAATAATGTGCTCTTATCTCCCACAAAGAAGATCCTTTCATTCTTTCTTTCTGAAATTAAAAGGACAGTATACAACTCAGTGGAAATTAAGCAATTACTCTAGTAACTCATGTCGTTCTGTGTCACAGAGGTTTCACCTGCAGGGCCCAGTTGATCTTTTCCACTGGGTTGTCTCTGTAGTGTGTCTAAGTGCTATGACCACATGGCTGAGAAGCATCAGATAGAAAACATGACTGAAAACAAACCCAGCCCTTTGATATTCTGTTCTCCTGGGATGCATAAGCTGTTATTTCTTCATTGTACTCTCAGAGAGCACAGGAACTCTAGTGAGAAAGGATTTCCCTTTTCTCCTCTCTTCTCTCCTCTATTCTCCTTATATTAATACCTTACTGAAACATCAAATTGAAAATCCAACATAGACTATCCCATAGAAAAAAAAAGAAATTCTCCTACTTGAATTTTGGTAAAATTCAAATTCTGAAACAGTTTCAGAGTGATAGATGAGAGAGGAAACATGGGGAAACTGGGCAGCGTCAGGAAAAGACAAGTGGCTTTCTTGCCCAGAGTCACAGCATGAGGACAAGGACTACCCGATCACACCTATTTCCAGGGAAACACCACATCAGCAGAGCAGGGAGAAACAGATGTTATTTTCACTCCAGCTTTGTTTCCACATAGTCAACATGTTTCTCTTCAAAAATCTAGTGCCACAGTTTGACAGCTTCTTAAACAAGAAACATATGTTGGAGAACCTCTTCAACAAAGGCAGCATTTAGCTAAAACAGACAATATGATGAGAAGAGAAAGTAATAGTCCATGTTTCTTCAAGGGATCTAAGGAACAATTAACAAACCTTTGCCTTATGAAATTAAGACATTATTCTTTCCCATTTTATATGTAGTGCTTCATCTATCATGACCAGACACTACCTTTCCAGTCATATGAGGTGAAAAAAAATATTTAAATGTTACCCAAAAAGTCAAATACGCAATCATAGAGTCACAGCATCATAGAATGGTTTGGGTTGGAAGCGACTTTTAAAAGTCCAACTAGTCCAACTCCCCTGCAAACTCTTTAAAGTGTAATAAGCACCAGCATTTTTAATTGGGTAAAGGAAAAGTAAACAGTGTTCTACCCTGCCAAGTCGCCCTGGCTATGCATGTTAACATTAAATCCTCTAAATCAGATGAGCTTATTACTCTACAATTGAGCCCACTTACCTCACAATGTACTAAATAAAGTGTGAAATAATATGCATTATTAAGCTGCAGATTGACAGACGCTTGTTCATGTGGGGAACAGCGGCTTAGTAGGTAAATATAAAAAATCATTACATGGCAATAAAAAACTTTCCAGGTGAAAGATCTTTGCTTCATTCTTCTAATGGGAGATGAAAAAAATATCTGTTTCAGTTGCTGCATGCAAAAAAGCAAAGGTCTCCAGAGTGCAAACCTATTGTCTGCCTTATCCGGGAGAAGACTTTTTTCATTACTCTGATTTGTTCTCAGAACGCCTTTGACATGAGCTTAAGATGCACTTTCTTTAATTTCAGTTTTCAGTTAACATACCTTGAAGTGTTCTTCAGAAAAGCTCCAATGAGCACCATTACATGGTTCTACAGAAAAAAAACAAGTCTTTGCAGAATGTACCACTGCTAACAAAACTGTTCCTTCTGACTCTGGCGTCTCACAGCATGATGCTCTGGGGATGAGTTGTTTCCCACAATGCTCAATTGGAGTGAAGCTATAGCTTAATAGGTTCATGAGAAAGTTAACCATCCATAACACCACAGACACACACTGTGGGTTTTGTAAGCACTTTAACTGCCTTTTTCCTCACAGAGTCCTTTTCTCAGCTGCAGTTAGGCTGAAAACCCCTGGCAAGCTGTTGGTTAAGTGTTATCTCCTGTTTGGGTGGAAGAGCACTTGGGTAGATCACAAATTACTTCACATCAGCATATGTGACACAGACATAACAAACAGGGCTGAATGAATTTCTTTGTAGGAAACAGTAACAATAGAATTCCATGTTGAATCTTCAGTGGAAATGAGAACTTATCTACACACACATACAGAGTAGGTCTGTGCATATTAATACCACCCATCTTTTGGTCACCAACTTTCTTGGTTAAATTTTCTGCTAATATCTCGATTTAGTAGAAAAAACTATGACTTCTGGAGAGCAATTCCAAGGACATAAGTTTGCCTCCTGCTTAGGTTCACTGTTGATAAAGATTTACACTTTCTATTGCCCATCTATACAACGCTGATTAGCTGGACTACTTAGCCAGCAAAAAGTTGGCTGATATGAATATGGACAGCTCAGTTGCATCTTTCTATACACACTAGATTGCAGAGTCTAGGGGTACTGCTGGAATCTTGTTGGCCCAAAAAAGGAGTTGAGAGCAAAACCAGATGTGATCAAAAAGTGACATTGCGCTATGAACTCTTGCACTAAGGAAAAGAGGACTTGGAAGCCGGCTGGAAGATTTCCTAATAAACTCCTCCCCATTAATCATCTTTGTCATGCAAAAAAATCTGAGTTTATTCTTTCACCTGGAGAACACCTCCAATGAAATCATTATTTTGCATTCACTCTGATCTTTCTGCGCTATTAAGCTCATGACAGCCATGTTGAAAACAGGAAAACTTTGAACAGACTTCTGGCACAATAAGGAAATGTTTTGCAAAGGATGTGTAAAATAAAGGAGTAATAACTGGATAAATGACACGTTAGAGATCATTACTCGGTAGAGTTCCTGTCGTTGGCTGGGGGCCACTAACTGCCATTGGAAATGCACTGGAGAGCTGTCCTTTGCCAGTAAGGACAAGCAAGTCTAGCAGCTGAGTAGCAAGTTTCTACCATTCAGTGGCTATTAGTCACCTGTCAGAAGATGGAAAAAGAAAATGTTTGGAGCATTGTCTCAAATGCTCCTTATGGTTCACAAGATCCTCACCAAAATAGGAAAAATAGAAAATAATAGGCTCCCATTCCATATCATGACTATGAATTTTCCTCCATTTCCTCCCTTCTCAGTCATGCATATGTAAGAATGCAACTCAGCCAAAAAGATTGAGCAAATAAATCTTTCAAAAAATATTTTTTTTAAAGAAAAACCTTTTTTTTTTTCCTAGAAATTTTAATTTCATTATTTCAGATTCTTTTGTTTGGACTGATAGTTTCTATTTTTAAAGTATATGTGTGTGTATGTTTATAATACATACTAGTTCATTATGATAACATAAACTCCAAATCAAAATCAAATGGTTTAGTTAAAATATTTTCAATACTATTAAAGCAGAGTGATTATGTATGCTTAGAAACCACTGTCGTAGTTTGTTCTTATTTTCAATTGCATTCCTAATTTTTCCCCAGATGCAATTATTCTAGGTCACACAGTGATTCCAGATGTCAAGCACCTCTGTACAAAAACACACCAGTGGAAAAAAAAAAAAAGATCAGTAGAATTATGAAACCTTTTCTATGCTTTATATTCCTGTATTCATGCTCCACTATCCCCCTGCTAAGCTTGTGTTTCCAAGGTCTGGAGAGCAAGAAAACAACTGTGAAAAAGTTGTTCTCAGCTCTGAACAGCCAACTGCTACACTTTTGTAAACACCAACTACAGTCTCGTTCTTTCATGACCATCATCAAAAAAGTAGGATTAAGCGAAATGAATACATTAATGAAATGAGATTATGTGTCTCCCTTTCATTAATAATTCAAAAAGAGGAAAAATGGACTAGTTTCCTTCTATGCCAAGCCTTAACAACATACTTTTCTCTAACCACTATCATATTCTACAAGAGACAAGTGAACTTCACCTTCTGATGAATACCCAGAGATTGCAAGATGAATCAAAGGTTGAGGTTTTATCACAGCTACTACAGGGGATGCAGCGAAAGTAATTGCTCTTGAGTCAGCTATGGGAGTTACAGTGCTAGCTATAGAGCAAGAATATCCCCAAGAGAGAAAAAAAAAATATCTCTTGAGGACATCTGTTTACTGAAGCTCACCCAAGTATGTACCAAATGTACTTACTTGGATTTGAAAAAATTTGAAGATATCTGTATTGCTGCCACTTTTCAGATGAGAAAGAAAGTCTCCTGAGCACTGCTCATTATTGATAGATGTGATTTTTGTTTATTGTAACAAAGATAATTGAATGCATTACTTATAAATTCAGGAGGGTGTTATTCAGAAGTTGCTTACAGAAATTCTACCTATAGGTCAAATTATCCTCTGGTGTATTTGCATTAATTTCAGTGGAATTATAACAAGTCTGAATCTATCCCATAGATTTCTGGAGATGCAGTTTAACCTTGGTCTCTGAATTTTTCAGGTATTGTAGATCAGTCATTTCAGAGGTGAAAAATATGACATTGATGCAAAGCTGATTTCATTAGATAAATATCTGAGTCAAATATCCTATAAGGTCTCCAGTGGGTAATCAATAACACCAAAGGACTCCTAATACAAATCTGTTATGCCACAATGACCAGCTGCATTTTACCTTGTGCTATTATCCCATATGTTATGGTAAGTCTAAAAGGATGTGGCTGTCTCCATTACCCTCTACTATCCCAAAGCAGCTAAGTACTGCCACATCTGTTTTTCCTCAACATCCAGAAGGTATGCAATGTTCATCCATATTAACAGGGTGACCAGATTGCCTCCATATCAAGGAAGGAACAGAACTGAGTTTTCAGGTCTCAACCTTCTAGAAGACGTCAAAGAGGAGACTGGCTATGAAAGCTAACATGATCCACCAAGAGCAGAGGAACACTCTGACTACTGTCATTTCATGCAGCAGACTGTATGACAGTTAACGACAGAAAAATCTGATATAATCTTACACATTTTGGGTTATTCATATTTTCTAGTGCAACACAGGTATAGATATCTATAAAAAAACTTAACTGAAAGCATGAAAGAAGACGAGCTAAAACACATTATCTATTCTGGATATTCTGAACAAATCTTCATTCATCTGTTGTCCTTAACTTCACCTGCATGTATGTTAACCAAATAAAAACAAGGCATCCCTCACACAAGAGTGCAGCAAAACTACAAACAGGCATCTGGGACTCTGTACCTGATCTCCCCAGCACAACCAAGACGCACTAAAGGCGACAGACCAGACCTCCATCTGAGCTGCCCAGACCAGGCAGAGAGCAGTGCCGAAGGTCAGGAGAGGAGGCGCAGAAACATACTACAGAGGCAGTTGGTGACACCTGCCAGCTCGCCAACCTGTGGTAAGACATTGGAGGACAACTTTAGCCTCAAGGGTATCCATGAACATACATCTCCATGCCTCTACTCTGTTCAGCTGAAATATTATCTCTCATTTTTCTCTTAAATATGATGTTTTTTCTTTCTATTCTTATGAAGTTATTGCTGATGTCATGAACTAGACTGGGGTAACAGTTAATGACTAGCATAATTAGGCCTTACATATGAATGTTAAAACACTAGAACACTGGTTACAGTTAAAGTCAAATTCCACAAAAGATTTTGAGAAAAAATAATGAGGGAAGACATTTTCACAGTGTCAAAATATTGTGTTTCAGCATGCTGAAAATTACATGCTGAATTTCAGCATTTCAGAACAGAACACTCGTGTCATTCCATAGAAGTTCGTAAGGGTCAGAACAAAAAGTACAGTTCAGGTTAAAGTAAACCTTTCAGAGTGACCAGCTACTGTTCTTCTTTAAGTCAACTCTCTTTCAGTACAGTGTAAACAATATTTTGTATGCTATTTGAAATAGAGCTCATCTTCATTCAGATCTATACAGGAAACTGTCTCTCTGTGCAGCTGGATCCTTCTCTGTTCTGTGTTACAGCATTTGCAGTGTGTCACAATGGGAGAAGTGATGAACTTGAGCAGGAGGCTAAGAAAGAGAAAACAAACTTTTATTTTAAGGCTGTTATAACACAATGTGTTTCAGTTTTGAGGTTAAATCACAATTTTAAATCATTGAGGAGAGGGGAATGGCTCAAGTAACACCAACTCTGTAAAAGAAGGAAGGAATGTAAAAAAGCTAGAAAATTGTATTTTGGGTCAACTGAAAATATTTCATTTAGACATGAAAGAAAAATATTGCTTTCATTTCTTTATTATGTAACTTCTTTCCCCACCCTCATCTTTTAAGAGAGATGACTTCAATCAAATTTTACATGAAAGATGCAATTTCTAATGAAAAAAGAGTCAAAACAGTGTAATTGGCTCAGAGCTGGAAGGGTAAATATTTATACCTCAACTGTAAATTATAGCCTGTTCTCATTCCTTTCCTTCAAACAAAATGAATTTTTTCTGATTCAGGGCTGCAGGAAAAGAGAAATGCTGAAAGAGGGTAATTCCCTTAAAAAAATCTGAGAACTTCTGGCCTCCTTTTTCTACAGCTCACACATGACGCGGCACTTGCTTCCTATACTCCTGGTTTGACTGCTGAAAATAATTTACTGTATGTACAGGTTTGCCTTTCTTTGAAAAAAATCACACGTTTATTCTTTTTTGGAGGGAAAACTGAGCAGCAAAAAATGCAGCTGCAAAACGGTCTCCATGTAAATCTGAAGACTGACTGAAGAATGGAAGCCCCTTACCTCTAAACCTTGGAGTAGATATGTGAAGAAGCTGCCCAGTATACTGCTTGCTCATTCTCCTTCTTCACATTACAGAACTCAGAGCAGACCCAACTTACCACTGTGCCTCATTATTTAATTAAGCTGATTTTTTTTTTCTTTTGTTTCATTTCCACAGTAAGCTCCAATTTTGCCTCAAGTTCTTGTTTTCAAAAATCCAGGTAGCACTTGACAGCAAAATATTCAATGTTCTTTCTTTATTTTCAGCAATGTTTATTCATCTGGGCCAAATCTCCAAGACAGAGGAAAGGAATTGCTTTCACAGGAGTTGAATTTCAATTTTTGAAGAAATATTTTTCCTGTAGCAACATTTAATTTCTTGACTGGGTCTGTAAGCCTTTGCTCTCCTGGCTTGAAGAGTTCTTCTGGGCTTCTAGGTGACTGGCTGATGCAAAAATTGTTCAGTTGCCTCATCCTTGCTGGAAGAAATGCAACCTATGTTTCCAGCCACCTTTTAGTTCTGTGGATTTTGTACCCTTTTAACTTTTCAGTCCTTGTACACCCTGTTGTTTCTGCTTCCAAGATTAACAGTGCTCTGAAATACGATTTTGGTTATAACTACTGGACTAGATGCCCAAGTATAGTAAAGTAGTTTCCAGCATATCTTCTGGGAATAACACATACGTATTGCTGTAGAACAGTTAACATCCCCCACCTTTCCCATAATCTCAGCATATCCCTATCCCCAAGAGAGACTGCCTTTTTGGGAGAGACCCTCACTGTAGATTTAAGACAGCTTGAAAACTATAACTCCCACAGCATGAACCTGACACTAGGCTTTTTCATGCAGCACAGGCAATGCATCTGAATGGTAAGACAACAAGGCTTTGCTGTCTTTTAATGTGAGTCACTCTTCAATACACAATCACTTTATTTTCCCTTTCCATTTTCATCCATGGTGAGAAAATGTTACTGTAAAATTGAATTTTTCTGTCCTAGCTCTCACCACTAGCAAGAAGGAGTACTGTAGGCAAACACAGGATTGGTTTCACCTCTTCAAAAATACTCCTATCTGTAGGACATTAATCTCTTTATGACTGCAATTAAAAATTTGTACAACAGCATACAGATGTCAGCATACAAAATAGTCCTAAAGGCTGCTATAATGAGAATGGACTTAGTAATACCCCAGCTGTTCCTTTATGAGAGAATTTATATGGTTTATACAATTTGAGATTAAGAATTTTACAGAATAATTTTGCCAGGTGGCTTATTCTCAGTGAAATTATGGATTCACAGTTTAGTTACTCTAGTCTTTGTCATTTACACCACTTAGAATTCAGTTGCCTGACAATTCCCATTGTAGAACTTTGCTTTCAGGTGTTTAACTTTGCCACATTTTAGTATTCAAGATGGATGTCTTCTTTTAGATTAAAAATTTATAAAAAATTTTAACTGAGGTCACATACCCATTTCTGAGGAAAGTGATGAAAAAAAATCTTTCAAGATTTTACCTTCAATAATTCTCCAGTCCCTTCCTCAGTTTCCCAATGAATTAATTTTCTTCTATGGCTAGATAACCTTCAGTCATTTCTTCCACATGCAATGTCCTCTATGTCTGTGTGAAGGAAGAGAAAGGAAACATAAGTGTAAATGTTAAAGCTGAGGTGTCACAGGAAAGGCAGTATCACAAAAAAAGAGGAGTTAGGACCCAAGAGACACACACATTTTTTAACTCGCTACTTCATAATGTAAATACTAACAATGAAGAAAATCAGTTAGTAAAGCCATGTAGTTTTTAAACTTACGTATCCTTTTTGGGAATTAAGACATATGTCAGGGATCTCACTCATTTCTGGTCTACCTTCCTAGACATTTCTGTCCCATCACGGCCAGCAAGATCACATACTGTCATATCTTTCATGGCTGCCTTTGAAAGAGCTCTGCCTTTAAAAAGACTCAGTTTTATCCTAATATTTATGAGGTACAAATTTACTTAAAGTTCCTAAATTATTTACCTCTATAAATTCTTAAAACCAAATAAAACACATTTTTGGGGGGCAGTAAAAAATAAACTGACAATATAAAATTAGTTACTCCAAACAAGTGTTAGATGGTACTTGGAAAAGGAAATATTTTTCTTATTTCAGGTGTTTGTTTATATTTCCAGAAACCATTTCTTTGGGATTTTCTTGTACATTACCATTACTTTAATACCTGCATGCCTCATTTGTATATAGATTGCATCATACTTAAAATTACTCAAAACATTTGCAGATATTTGTGAATGTGAATACATGTGAATATGTATAAAACTCAAAAAACTGGTAGGTGAAGGGAGGTAAAATGTTCCTCCTTAGCCATATAAGTTTTATTCATAGTGCATCCTTGCTCTGGCTCTGATTATTGTGCACTAACCAACTCTAAGCATTTAAAAAACATTAGCCTTGGTGTTTAATCTTGGAGTCCTTTTGCACTCTGCACCTTCACTATAAATTTAATTCTAGATAAAAAATTTTGCACAAAGTTCCCTCAACAATTAACATCAGAAGTTGTTGCATAGAACTAGAGAAAAGAAAATGCATTGAAATCCTTAGAAGATATTTGCTGTGAAGATTAAAACATAGACTTTTCCCTATCACATACATTTTGGCTTTTCTCAGCAACTTGAACAGCTTTTAAGGTGGAGAGTAAATTCGTATTTGGATTAAACTAAAGGCAGATTCATTATTTCGTTTACACTTCCTTGTGCTTCAAGCTAGCCATAAACCTTATTAAAGCATTTGAGAACAACTCAGCATATCTTTTCAGTAGCACAAATGAACTTATTTGTGCTATTGAACTCTTTGCCTTGGGGTTCTTGTGTGTATGTCCCCATAGGCCATGAGCAGTCAGCACTCTAATACACATAATCATAACAAATCTTTTCCTTTCTAAATTGTTTGGATTATCTAACTGGTACAAGTTTTCTCACTGATCTGTTTATCTGCATTTCTTCTGATATGCATGGATTCTTTTGCATATCTGCCAGGCCATCGTACAAGAACATGCTTCCCATCCTTTATTTACACCATTGCTTACAGACCTAGGGTCAGGTCCCAGGTGCCAGTATCACTGGCTCTCTGCTAATTCACATCAGCTAAGTTTCAATCATCTAATTGTCATTTGTTTTCAAAGACACAAAACTTGGTTTTGGAAGAGGAGGTTGTTTTCAATGAGAAAAAAATGCAGTCTTTTTGACTGCTCACTGTTTTGGAAGAGTCTGGGCTGCTTGATATTTGCAAGTATTCCCCAAGTGGCCAAAACCCCAGGGTATACACATTAGAGACAAGAGGAAAAGCAGCATGAGTTACAACTCCTACATAAGCTGTATCTTACTCTCATGCTTTTCCTGACACATGACCTAATTTTCATCTCCTAATCCCAAGGAAGAAGGTTAACACAGGCCTCACTTTTTTCCCCCAAAAACCATAGCTCATCTTTTACCAGCAGGGCTACTGGCAATTTATTGCTCTTGCTTGTGAAAGAAACCAGGATGATTTTTTTTTTTTTTTTAAAACCCACACAAAACCCTCTACTCTCTAGTACGTTTCAGCTACTAATTTTCACAAACAGCTGGTACCTGGACTAAAACCAGAAATTAAATCCATTTACTTGCTCTGAAACTGACTCCTTACCACCAGCTGATGAGGTTTATTTGCCTCTGAAGTTTTACACACAGGTGAGTAAAACAAGATATTTTTTAAATGCATGAAGCAAAAGCTCAAGAAGCAGTGAGCAGCATGACTAATTAAAACTAATCATTATTTTAAACATATGCCAGATTTCTCACCAAGAGTGTTTTCTCTGATAATATTAAGTGGCTTCACTTACCTGTGATCTCTGCCTTGATTTCATTAGGAGTTCTGCCTGAATCTCATATGAGAATAATATGTTACAGTAAGAAGGTATAAAGGCAAGAAGGACAGAGGGGAGAAGATATTTGATCACAATTAAAAGTGAAGTGAACGTCTCCTGACTCTCATTATCCAGAGGATTAGCTCAAGGGGAAACATCCATGACAGGCTTGACGTGAAACTGACTGGGCACTTTATGGTACATACTCACAGACAGATCACGAGACCAGGAGCCAAAAGATTTGAACTGTATCAAAGCTAAAACTGAAATTTCAGTCCTGGGAGACATTCTCATATTTCAACTTTTGCTTCTGTTCTGTACAGAAAAGAAAACTTTCAATTGGAAAAACTATTTGGTGGCAGATTAACAGCCCATTCTTATTAGACTAAAATGCTGTCTGATACTGGCTAAATCATTTGCCTTGATGATGCAAAACACTACAAGCTGTCCTTAAGTTTCGCATAATAAAAATTTACTGTGTCTCAGTGGCCCTAAAAAACCAACAATGCTAACAGTAACACTTACTTTCCTAAAGTATAAGAAAGAATTAAAAAATATAACAACTTGTTGAAACAAAAAAGAGGTAAATTCAATATTTCTATATTTTAAAAATGGTAATAAATATATAATAAAATTATAACAGAGGAATGTAAAATAACACTTAAACCCAGAGCAGACTCAGGTTTGTAGTACACCTGTTATAAGTCAACCAGGAAGCCAAAGGCCAAATGACAGGAGGTTTTCACCATAAGTATTTGAGGATGAGGTGCGGGAGTGTCACAAGGATAATCAAGAAACTATTGGGAAAAGATTTACCACTGGGCCTTAGATAAAACGTCTCAGCAACAGTAGCAAAAACTTGAAGAAAGCTGCAGAAATTTCCCTGAATGTTCCTGTGGCTAGGCAAGTCAGGTAAGATACTAAACAGAAGATACTAAGCTAGAGAAGATACTAAAATTCCAGCTTTTGAAGAATAAAAACAACAGATCTTTTTCTCTCTGCGGACAGGGCTCTGAGAACTAGATCTGCCAGAGTCCCTCAGAGCTCCAGCAGCTACCACCTAACGCCTCGGGCAGTGAGGATCAAGCAGAGCAGCCAGACCTGGAGGAGAAAGAGGATGAGATGTATTTATGAAGAAATACGGAAGAAAGGAGGAAAGTGTCTCAGTTATTACAAACAATAACAAACATTGCTTTAAAATATTTTCATTGCAAAGCTTTCAAGAAGGGCAAAGTTTAAAGTCCTGAAGTTTAAAAGTCTTGAAATACTTTTGGTTCATTTTCCCCTCTTCCTTTCTTTTTCCATGCCTTTTTTTTTTTTTTTAATTAGCTTATTTAAAAGGCAATGGGGAAGGAAGAAAAATTAAAACCAGGATAAAATGTGTTTCATTTTCGTATTTTGTTGCAAAGACGCGGCATACTGTTCTTTTGTTCCTATTACTGAAGGTGTGAAAAGGAAAAATCCTTTTCCATCCTCAGACAGCTGTGCAGCCAGTTTTGTCACGGGCCAGGAGGAGAGTCATCAGTGTGGGAAACAAATGAAATGGAAAGCAGGTCAGGACAAATGCATAAACATAATTGGATGCTTCAGGGATCAGAGATCTAGATCATCAGGGGAGGGACTTCAACACACTTCAAGAAAGCAGACAGTACTGTGACACAGGAGAGGAGATGATGTCTTTCCCTCAGGTCTCAGAAAAGCAGCTAAAAAGATAATAGGGAGGAATTAAGGAAAACCAAAGTCAGAGAAGAGCAAAAAGAAATTAGACTGAAGCAGGAAAAAAATAAAATAGATCAGGAATGTAAGATGCTTGCTAGCTAGGGAAAGAAGACCATCAGGGAATTAAAAAAATCATTTGGTGTTGTTTCCAGCAGAAAAGAAACAAATGAAATTAAACCAAAGAACAGAAAAAGTGATAGACCCAAGGAGCCCTATGAGTAGTGCGGAGTAGCACACTACCGCAAGGCAATCAGGCAAACACGAGAGTAGGTGTCCGTAAGGAGTCAGACAAGAGCCAGAGTCAGCACAAGAGAGGTGGCAGGAGCCCATGGGAGAGGAGATATGTGAAAGCAGGCTTAGACACACTTTGAAAACCAAAAGCCCTTGCATCAGATCAATTCTAGTGTTGAAATTCTACTGTCGAAACATACCTAGAGGTACAGCTAAGCTACAAGCCACGGAGGATGTAAACAGTCACAGAATCACAGAATGATAGGTGTTGGAAGGGACCTCTGGAGATCATCTAATCCAACCCCCCTGCCAGAGCAGGTTGCACTGACATGTCCAGGTGGGTTTTTAATGTCTCTAGAGACAGAGACTGCACCACCTCTCTGGGCAGTCTGTTCCAGTGCTCTGCCACCCTCGAAGCAAAGAAGTTCCTCCTCATGTTTACATGGAACTTCCTATGTTCAAGTTTGTGCCCGTTACCTCTTGTCCATTCACTGGGCATCACTGAAAAAAGAGACTGGTCCCATCCTCTTGATACTCACCCTTTAAGTATTTATAAGCATTGATAAACCCAGCCACTGACACATCTTTCAGCTTGAAATATGTATATATATAACATAAACTCAACAAAATTACTTTCAGAACACTGGAAAAATAGGCTGAATGATTTAACCCCCTATACATGATGACACTGGGCATAGATTGGCTGCACAATCAACAACTGCATCTAGACATTTAGCATGCTAAGTAATCATTCTCCTGCATCAGTCAATTAAAGAAACTCTAAGTTCACATTAACATAACACACACTAACTGTACCCAAGGAACCATTACAACGTATCACATTAATATTCAACAGTCTAAGTCTAATGGCTCCCCAGGCAGGCATTGTCAAGATACACCCAAAGGGCCTCACTGGGTCTGTTACAGCATCCTGTATCCAAAATCTGTGTATTAAACACTTGTTTAATAGGCTCCAATGTGAGAGAATATAGCAGGTACTGCCCGTAATGTCAGTCATCCATGGGTAATGGGAGAAACTAATACACTTCCAGCAGGAATGACAAACCAGATTCAAACTGATGGCAGCAGCACAATTGTTCTACCAGTGCCTTTCATAGACTGTAATGGACACAGACTTCCCTAGTATAGTCTAAATTAGATAACTGATTATACTATACTTTAAAATTGCAGAATAGTCACAAAAGGGAAAAAAAAATAACCAACAAAAAACAACTCCTCAGGATGATGGAGAACTTGACAGGAACTCTCAAAAAGGAAAATTCCTAATTAACGTAGCCTTCTGCTGTAATTTTGTGGAATACATGATGGTGGAAGAGATCATGCTGTATAATTTCCCCCAATACACATTCATTTGCATTCAAAAACACATTCATTTTCACTCAGAAGGTGTTTAACTCACAATACTGCCTTCTAAACATCTCCTGTGTTTGCCCCTGAAAGGAGATGCTATTTCGGAGGACATGGGAAATGGTAGAAATGCAAAACAGCTGACAACAAGTTTGAATCCTTCCATTTTTACTATTAACAATTTGACTATCTCTGCAGTTCCTGTGACTATATATATATGGCCTCGTATTACTGCAAAAAGAAACTGCACCACCTCATATTGCTGGAGGTACATGTTTCTTCTGAACTACATTCAGAAACTTCAGAGAGTGGTTTGAAAAGAAAAGAGAAAGACAAGAAAAGAAGGAAAAAGCCCTTTTCCTCAACAATACCTGACCTAGATGAAACACATAATAGGAGTTACAATGCAGACCAAAACCAGCACCAATATAACTGATCTCAGTCTACTCAAGTAATTTCACTACTAGTGGTATTATAGAAATTGTTGTGGTGCAGCGACCCTTCTCTGGCAACAGCAGGACAATTTATAAAAGGTCAATTTTAGACTAGGCTGCAGAGTGAAAAGCATGTTTCTAGAGCTCTCTTTGCTCATGAGCTATCTGTTTCAGTATTAGCTTTGCTTTTTGCCAAGGACCATGTTTTTGGTGTACTCTGGCTAAGGTCTGCTAGCAGAGCCACATGAGCAACCCCATATAGCATAGAAAGAAGTAGTCCTGACCAAAAAGTGCTTTTGCTGACAATGACTTACACTAATCAAGTGAGCTAACGCTACTATCTTGAGAAAAAAATAGTTGAATCACAGTAAAGGAAACGTTGGGTACCATGTCACTTACATTGTTACAGCAGGCAGAGCTGCTAGAGTGGAAATAGCCACAGAAATATAAAGCTACAGGAAGGTGGTTTCAAAAGATTACAGTTATCTAAGCTAGAGTTGGTGTCCCTTTCTACCCAGCTTTGTCAGCAAACTATTTCTTCATGACATCTGTAGAGCTGCCATTCCAACAGCTTTTTTAAATGTCTGAAAGATGCACTTTGGTGCAGAGGAACAGGCACCTACTGAATTTAGACATTTCAGTCAAATCTTCAAAATATACCAGGCCATATATGTTGAAATCTCATCATATAGGTAGGGGTTTTCTTTTTATTTTTCTTCTGAGCTTTTAGAAATCAGGCTTTACAATTAGTTTCTACAATTAGAAACTTATTTTGAAAAAAAAAAATATTCCCACAAAATCACATCCTTCCAGGGTTCAAACTCCAAGTGTCATTGAGACTTCTGATAAAGCAAGAAATGGCAATGTTGAAAAAGGTAAAGCCCACACTTCTCTGCTCTTGAGGTGCTACAGAGATCTAGATAGGCTTTATTTTACTATTTTGTTTTGCCCGGCAAAACTGTCTGCAAAAAATCTGTCTGCAAGGACATCTCAAGGGACCTGCATACTGCAATCGTTTTTCCATTCACTTTTCCATGATTTCCCCAATAAATGCAGTGGGGCTTTTGTGTTTGTTTGTTTGTTGGTTGGCTGTGGTTTTTTTTCTTCAGTGTTTTTCTAATTAAAGAGTTAATTTTTCTAATTAGAGTTAAGAAGGAAAAGAAAGTGTGATTGTTCCCTACACTTGAAACTATTTGCACAGACTTTATGCTGTGGGACTATGCAGCCATAAAGTACCAGAAATGTGTCTGATAACTGTAGCACAGTGATATTCGTTTTGTTTCTGTTTTAACCAGCCTCATCCACCAGTGCTCTGAATTTCCTTAAGCCATTTAATTGAGCAGTATCTGTAAAGCATGACACAGCCAAGGCAGCCAGACTGGACTGTGACATTATTTTTTAATATTTTTTTTTGGTGTTACAGCAGCCCGTATCACTTCATGGGAAAAGAAACCTTTGGGCACTGAGGTTCAGTATGAACTTCTAATGTGAGCAAAACCACTTGCTTGCTTGGTGATCTGAAGTAAAAAATCTTTTCCCCAAATTTGTTCAAGCAAAAATAAGTTTCAACAAGCAAACATAAAGGAAGATTCATCCCGGAGGTTCCTACCACAGATAAATTATCCTAGGTAATAAGCACAGCCACAGACACAAACTGATTTGCAAATGCTAAACATCTTCAAAAGTGCATGAGAAACTTAGAAGTCTGAGTCATGGATTTAAAAGACAGTTAGGCATCTTGGTCCCACCAATTTCTGGTGAAACTCAAGATATATCTTTCTGAATTGGTGGTATTTAGTGCAGAAATACCAGCTTGGCCAAGCTTCATTCTGCCCTGCCTGGCCCTGCCTTTTATCACACCTTCTGTTTCCCAGCTAGGATACCCTTCTTCATCTAAGTGAAGCCTTACTATCACCTTCTCTGGAAAGCCCTGAAACCTGTCCATTTCTAAAGAAAACCTGAAGGTAATGCAAACCCCCTATAAGTCACGATGGGCATATCAATGCCTATGCAAGCTTCAGTGAGAGATTTCTCAGGCTGTAACTGAGCAAAAGCCTTTGAGCATACAGGGCCATGCAGATATATTAGATGAGGTCTGAAAGCTGGAGATCTGTGTCCCAGTTACTCTGCATTGTGGAAACATGGCTATGGTACTGCTTTGACTACAGTCTTACTCTGCAGCCATCTTGTATGGGTCTTCTTCCATGATTTAGATATACAACAAGAAAGAACACTTCTTAAAAGTCTTTCAAATAAAAATGTCTATAGATGATGTCACAAAGACATCAGAAAAGAACTTTTTAATACATTTTTTTGCAGGAAAGATTAACACAGCTGTCTGAGGGATACTTGATATCTCAGACACTCTCTATAACAGCTGAGAGGCATCTCAACTGAATGGGGCATTGGGACTTAAAAAGACTTTATAACCAAAGGAAGCGGCTTTATATTGTGACATAAAGGAGAATCCCACTATAGCAGTCTCCTCTCAGACTCCGAAGACCGCAAAGAGTTGACAGCAGAAGAGAAAAGAAGCCTCAGTTCTCAGCATGCTTCCCCCCCTCAGCAATGTACCCAGCTATCACACCTCCACTGGGACGCCAGAAACCAGGAGAAGGTTATCTGCTCAAACGTGACTACTTATTTTTCTTCAGAAGCATTGCTTAACCTTTATTTTCTGCAAAATGTCTTAAAACTAACACTTCAGGTCTGTCACCACACAAAAACCTGCCAGACATTAGCAGCAAGTCCGGCTGTACTAGCTAGAGGCACAAAAGTGAATGTGTAATTATCATTTCTTTCATGCTGTGAGCAAG
This sequence comes from Arenaria interpres, assembly GCA_013399435.1. Taxonomy (NCBI): domain Eukaryota; kingdom Metazoa; phylum Chordata; class Aves; order Charadriiformes; family Scolopacidae; genus Arenaria; species Arenaria interpres. Next base: position 85,870 of record VXAK01019407.1, on the reverse strand, counting down.
GGTTACTCCTTTTGAACTTAAGGTCTCAGTTCAAGTCCTACCAGGGAATCCAGCCTTACATGTGGTTGAGGTTCATGCACAGCCAGATCACAGAGCTGTCACTGCTTTAAAGTCTAACACTTTTCAATACTCCCCACAGAACAAGATCTACAGCTATGCCAGCATGGTTGCCTGAATAACAGAAATAGGTGAAGCAGAGCCAAAGATAAAAGAAATACTTTCCCATGCACTGAAAACTGAAGAGCTTTCAGACTTCGGGTTCTTCATAAAGTCCTTGATAACACCAACAGCTCCAACACAGAAGACTTCACTGCTACCAGCCGACAATGCAGAAAGGATGTGAAAGGATGCAGAAACACATTTTTTTGCACACATATCCCAAGAATTGTGCAAATGTTCTTATTTTGCTTCCTCATTATTTCCACAGGGGAAAAATAAAAAGAAAAAAAAGGAAGACAGGCGGAAGAGGTGCTCCCCTTCAGAACTGACTAGCTACTCTTGCCTACCTTTTCCTAATAAAAATTCCAAAACCTGAAAGATTGACTTTTAAACATTTTTGTTCTCCCTTCTCCATACTAAAAACTAAGAAGTGAGGAAAAAGGAAGGGAAAAAAGATGGGCAGGACTGGAGCAAAAGGAGTGGAGAGACAATGGAATTGATGGAACAAAAAACAGATCTGAATAATTCTCTGCTTCATGGGTACCAAGTTACATGACTAGGAGCAAGTTATCTATCACCTGTTACAAAGTGACATTTTAATCATCAAAATTTCTTCAATGGTAAATTTTGATCACTGGACAATTACATTGCAAACCTCTGTAAGGTTATTTAAGACAAATAGCTAAAAATGCTTCTGACAAACAAAAGATGTCACCTCTCCCACAAAAGTCCTATGCAAATGTCCTGAAGCTCATTAACCCTTAAGCATTAAACAGGAGCTTTGGGTGTTAGCATTTTTGACAAATGACAGGTTCACTTTCTGTGCCTTTTGTCTTCTCTATGATTCAAATGGGCTGCTGGTAACTCTTTCATATCTTTTGTCTCCACATAGAATTTACATTCGAATCCCTGAGGGAAAAACCTACTGTCTTATTAGAGTGCATTTTTACAGTATGCATGTTTGAGGGCTATAGTTGTGTTTGGGATTTATGTAATAGTAAAGTAACCAAGGTTTTGCTTAGACTGTAGGGTAAGTGCTGCCCAAGTATTGCCTGTTGTCTTGGTCAGTGTGTCCTAAAAACTGCAGACATGTTAAAGTACTGACACGTTTTCCTTCTAGCCTACGAAGACAGTTTTACTTCTTATAGAAAAAGGTGCAACACATAAGGGCGAGCACTGAGATCTGGCTGCAAAGGGGTAAGTCCAGAGCATGCACTCAAACCCGGGAGCCAGAGAACATCCCCAATTCCCACAGCACAGGCACACCTGCACTGAACCAAAATTCAGTTTTCTAGGCTGCTTTAGATTTGAATTACCTCTGACCTTACCACGTGCTGGGCAAGAATACACCCTGGAGAGGTGAGGAATACCACAGGGACAGCAACTCACTCTGTGAATGCCCTTGAGCTGAGGCTAGAGGGAGTTCAGTCTAGTCCAGATAACCTGCTGTCCCCTTGCTAAATGAGGATTCCAGGCACAGATTCACTGAGCTGGGATGTGAGGGAGGAGAATTAGGGATTTCCCCTTACCCATTATCTCACAGCTTCTTTTCTTCTAGCACAGATGGTCAGCACCTGTGCTCGCAACAAAACTTTGCAGCTTCTTGAACAGGAGCAGCCCTGTTACTGGTCAAGGGGAGCAGAACAAGAGGGCTGATGGATTTTAACAGGAGGAGGACAGAGACAAAATCTCTCTTCATTGCCAAGACTCTTGGCGATGGGGTCCCTAAATAAGACCTTACTAGGACAGGCCGGCTCTTACCAGGGCTCAGATACAGAGGTATGATTATGGGAAATGCCCCTGCCATGTCCGGGTTTGTGTGGCCTGTCTTTCCCTGTCACACTGCCCGTGTACTGGCTGGGGAGACTCAGGCCTCCCAGTCCTACTGGAGTCCTTCTGCTCCTGCACAGTGCTCCTGCAATTCAGGATGTTACATGGAGGGATGCAACATGACCCTCTTCTGCTACTCAGCACTCAGAGTGACAGCTCACCCATTAATCAAAGGTGAACTTTGCCAAACAACATCTCTGCCCATCTGCTTCTAAGGCACAATAGAGCAACAGAAGAATGTTTAAATCCCCATGAAAAAGATAATTATTTTCATTCCTTTTTTTTTTTTTTTTTTTTTTTTTTTTAATCAGAGAATAAAAGAATTTGTGGTACAATTTTGAACCTCAACTTTGACAAAACAGAAAAAGGATGACTAGGCTTTTTGCCTGAGTACTAAATGATTGTCACTGCTGCCAAAATATGAGCACAGCAGAATAATGGCACCCACACCAGCTCCCAGTGGAGATTTCTGCCCAATAACAGATGTGTGTGTGAAGATGTAATGAAATGCCTAGCAAAGGAAGCCAATAGTGCAAACGAACTACAATAAAAATAACAAGCAACATCAAGAGAATCATGTCTCACTAAGTGATGTCAGATGGTTGGTGCTTAAGCCGTTTATGGGGCATCAATGGAATTGCCTCAGCAATGAGATTTAAGGCCTGCTTGTCAACTGCTTTGTGGTTCACAGTGCTGCTATTGCCAACACAAGACAAGCACAACACAAAGCTATTGTGACTTCATGGCATTTTTCAGTTATAAAAGGTCTATGATTCTATGATCAAAAAGCTGACCCAGGAAGCCTGCCACCCCGTTACTTCTGACATGACTGTGCCAAGTTAATTGTTTGTTCTGTCTCTGCTGGTTAATTGCAGAAAGAAGAACAACAGCTTTGTTCTTGAGTGCTCTCTGCCCAGTTGGCATCAAAAGCTCACATGAATACAGCAATGTTTGATAATTATCCAGAGAAATCCAAGGAGGGTGGAAAGCAGAACGCTGATATTGTTACTCATCTTAATTGACAACAGGGAAGGAAAACTGAGTGAAATACTCAAAGGAGGAGGACAACAAGGCTGCCACTTTGAAAAAAACCAGAAAGCTCCAGATGGTTGTCATGTCACAGAGCTGCCTCAGCTGTTCGTGACACATAGCCTGCATTAGTGCCAAGCTGTCAGAAACACAGTTTGAAATGGTCAACCAGAATCATAAATGGAGTCCTTGAACATACACAGTGGAGTGTCAAATATGACCTTAACAGTTCCTCTCTGGAGACTGCAGTCTAGCATGTCAAAATACATACATCAAAGTATTTCCAAAAGGACTGAAAAGGGCAAAGTACCATTCAACCCACAGGATAATATACATCGGAAAACTGACCTACCTTATTCACAAAGTATACATCACTAGCAATTTTCTTTGTGCTTTTATTTACATACATGTTTGTTTGTCTGTACTCCGACCCTTACAGATTTAATCACAGAATCACAGAATCTTCCAGGTTGGAAGGGACCTTAAAGATCATCTTGTCCAACAATGGTAATAAGCCCCATGTACAGGTCTTTTATTTTACATAGATGTTGTTTTCAGATACTTAGCTGTGACTTTTACACTGTTTTAAGAAGTGCAAGAGAAAGGAACAGAGATTATACCCATATGCATTGACTGAGGGTATCTGCAAAGAAAGTATCTACAAAATGATTCATCAATGACTTTCATTACACAATGGAAAGACCTGATCTGCACCATTAATCATTTCATCATGACCAGGTAGGACAACAGCTCTGGGTTGTGTCAGCCACAGCAGGGGTTTTGTCAGGAATAATTACCCAAGGGAGTAGCCACAAAAAGCAAACTCATTTCATAGAAGCCACCAAAGGATAATCACCTCGCAGTGAATTTTGTTGACTACTCATGCAGAACAAATCTAAACAAGCATTCCAGTGGTCAAAGGCTCTAAAAACTGTTTCAAAGCTGTGAAGTTGTCTTTCAGTCACCTTTAAAATGGTTCTTCTCATATCGAGCAAAGGATGCAAACAAATAATTAAAAATGTGAAACCCTGCCACATACGTATGGAATTTCTAAATGGCATTTAGGATCTTGAAAGAGTGGCAATTAATATGTTCAGAGAATGAAATCTTTGCTTAATTCCACAATAGCAAAATTTCTGAATAGGCAGGAAAAACTCAAGCATAATATAGCAACAAGCCAAGGTAAAATACCCTTATAAAAAAAGAGGGAAGTCAGAAGACAGCACATCATCGACTTCAAGCATCAAACTGTGCCAGGGAGTAGCCCAAGCTGACAGCTCTCCACCCAGCCAATGACTGCCTTCCCAGCAAGAGCTTGCACTGGGGTTGTCTGCTCAGCAGTGTCCCTGTCTCAGCCACTCACTGTGTGTGTTAGCCAAGAAAAAGAGCAACACTATGTGTGCTTATAGTTTGGGTGTCATCCTGTTCCTCAGCTTCTGCATGTGTAAAACACACCCAGATGAGTGTGATCTAAAGAGCTACAGGGTTCAATAAGAACAAATATCGTGACTACTACCCTGTTTTCCTCTCATGGAAAGGACTGGATCCTACATACTGCTGAGCAGTCTGGCTGCAACCCAATAAAGCACTAAAAAGAGTGCTAAACTTAAGTTTATAGGTAATCTACAAGGGGGTTATTTGCATACTTACAGAAAGTAGGTGATTAAGTTTGATGGAGGTAACACTAATCAGTGATTCTTTATTTCCCTGCAGACTTGAAAGCATGAAGTTTCTCATTAGTCTGACTAACATTTTTAGCCTAAAAGGAATACAAAATATGAGGAAAAAAAATATAAAATCCTCCTGAAAAATCACATACAATATGTACTTTTTCTCAGACCATCTACATGAATTAAATGCATTATCTTCTTTATGGGGAACAAAGGCAGAAAATCATATAGATAGAAGTATGCCTTTTGCTACTCTCTAGCCATGCTTCAGTTCCGGTTTCAGTTCTGGTTGGCACCTCTGGTACTATAGCAGTACAAACTGCAGTACATACAGAAATTTTAAGAATAATAGCTGACATCTGTCAAACTGGAGTGCCTTCATCACATAAACCCAAACAGCTAAAACCGAGGGGATAAGTGTTTATAAAAATCTTTTCTACAGAAAAATTACTGTGAGGCAAGATTCAGAGTTACATGCCACTGCAAAATGGGCTATCTGCTCCATGTACTAGGAGAAAAACCAGAGGATATATAGCAGAGAATAAACCTGTTTCCACAGGGGATTAACCTGGATGACCTGACAGGGCATCGGCAATTCTCATTCATTGTACTGCTTCATGTGGCTCTTCTGAATCTTGTGCTGAACCTGGGACCCGTAATTTACCTTGGGCTTAAACCCTAGGCTTCGAAAAAGCAAATCCTTTTAAAGAAATTGGCTTATTTTCAAAAGACAGCTCCTTGGTTTATAATCCAGGAGTCTTAAAAGGTCCTCTAAACTTGTGGAGGATCAGGGCTATGTTGTACTGAGCGTTCATTACTTTCCTTAGGAGAAGAGTTGATATTTTCTCCAGTCTTGCTTTCTGCAGCACCTGTGTGTCTGTGCACATGCAGACATGCATCTTGCATGTACAACTGGAAAAATATTTTCAATTTAAAAGCATTTTAATTGCAAAGGCTTCTATGTCATTGTTACACACAACTTCATACATCTAGTTCAAGGAAACCATTTTGCTGCAGGAAATGAATTTAATTGAAAAAATCAAGAAAAGAGTAAAGAAATAAAGGTGAAATATTAGAAGTTCTAATCTGTGAAGCACATGCAGTCTTACTCTGTTAAGAAGCATTAACACGTGATAGTAACAAATAAATATCAGCTAAGCAGGAACAAGGACTTTGTTATTCCTTAGCTGCTGAATTCTTGTACATAATGAAATACAGATTAAATGAAACAGTAGCAACTAAAAATTTTATAGAAGATGAAATATTAACACCTTTCAACATTCCAGATATCTGACCTTTGTCATTTTTAAACCTTTTTCCACACAGATAGAGGGGAGTGTGTCAGTGAGGTCAGAGTCATGGTTTTTCACAAATCAAGATTTTTATAGTTCCTAGGCTTTGGAAAACCTGCAGTACCTTCATCAGATTCCTTCTCTACCTTTTCCAGCAAGCTAATTTTTTGTGGATAGCAGATTGGATCTCTCATCCTCTATCTTGTTCTTTCTTTCTCTTAGTAGAAAGTATGTGATAGGATTTTATCTCCACTATGATTTAAAATTTTTTGTTATTCACCTCTTCTTTAACTTTGAGGCCATTAATCCATCACCTTCTATACCTGGTGAGATGGTTTATAGATTCATAGATTCATAGATTGGTCCAGGCCGGAAGGGACCTCCAAAGGTCATCTAGTCCGACCTCCCCGCAGTCAGCAGGGACACCCCCAACTAGACCAGGTTGCCCAGGGCTTCGTCGAGCTTCACCTTGAATATAGAGTTCTATTGACTACTCCCTTATTGTTATTTCTTATTTCTGATTTCTTCTGTGTTACAAGACTCTTAAATACTGTTCTGATGTTGTAACAAATTCAAAACTTCATAGTTTGATCTTTTAAGTCTCCACTGAATAAATGTTAGCTTCAATTAAACCCATGGCAATTTAGAAAATCAATGAGACAAAATATTAGGTTCATCAGCTGGTTTACCAGTTGCTTAGGAGTTTGTTGTGACATTATTTTGTGTACTAGAGTTAAAACTTCATGTCAAAGAAAAGGTACTAAAGGATCAAATTTATAACAAGAGTATTTCAGGAAAGCACTCAATTATTTTCAAGCCTCTGGTACGCCTTTTCATTATCATTATATTTACCTAATGATTTCCAATACAAAAATTATAACAAACTATTATTAATTCACTACTTACAATTTAATACAGAGAAAATATTTGTGTTTATTTGATTATGATGACCTACTGAAGTACTGGCTTAAGGAAGGTAACTAATAATTTTTTAGGCACTTAGTGAATAGTCTCCTACCTGAATCAAACAATCCTAAAGCACACAGTTTCATGAACTTAGTCTTTGTAACCACAACAAAGATCTATGTTCTGCTGCAGCAATTAGTGATTATCTAGCACAGTCTAATTTATGATGGAGGACAGTCTAATCAAACATAAACATTAGGTGATGATACACCCTCTATGAATTCTCTAGAATACTCAAACATCTTACTGTAGATAAAAGATCCCACGTTATGACATGGCTTTTTAAAATTATTTTATTTTGCTGTTCTGTCGTCTTATTTACCCTTGACATTGGTGTAAAGGTGTATAACCTGAACTGATTTCATACCGGTTTCATGTCGGTGCAACGTCAGAGTCATATTTACTGCCATCTTGCAGCAGGTTTGCTCTACTTCTGCAATGCAAAACAGCTTTTAACCCTGTTTTGGTAACTTCCTTAGCAGGGTTTACAACTGCCTTGAATAAGAAAGCAGCACAATATGCATATCAATGGCACTGGTGGAGAGATTGCTGATGATTCACATCAATGTGAATTTAGAGTCATGCCTGTTATGTTCAAGCACACATACATGGGGTGATTTGGCAGTGAAATTTTTTGGTATCTATATGATTTTTAAAAACAGTGCAGTTTTCTTTCTTTGTTTCTTATTTACACAATATGGATTTCTCTGGCAACAATCAGAGGCTGACATCCTGCCACCCTAAAAATCAAAGTTCAAGGAACAGCTCCAGTTGCACTCAATGGGACTTTACTCAGAAATGCAACAAACATTCGGAAGAAGCCTTGCGAGTCTTCCCAAAATATCTACAGGTATTGTCTTCTTGTAAGAATGCATAGAGCATAGAGAGCAGAGAATTACTTAATTTGTTGAATCTGACACAAATTCTTAGTCTGTTTGGATTGCAATTACAAAACACGCTATCTGGTGAGCAGTGCCAGCATAGCACATAAACTAAAAGTTCTGCCTAGAGACATATCATTTATATGTCTACATAAGTTTTAAATCATTAATTTATTGTTATTTTTTACTTCTGCTCAACTCTGATTCAACTCTTCTCAGGCTCTCAAGTATACTATTCAATTCCCAGTTCAGCTAGGAATAGTCGACTTTCTTTCTGCAGACTTTTCTTTCTGCAGTTCAACAAACTATAATTGTAGTATATTTGCATGGATGTACTTCCATTGCCTATTCCCCTGTAAATTTTCATTTATATCATTACTTATAATTTTTTCCTAAAAATCCCATTTGTAGTAAACTCATATTTGGACAATTCTTTCACATTAAAAACAATGAAACCCGTTTTTTTTAGTTCACTCAGTGCCATCAAGAATGATACACTATTCCTCATTTCTCAGAATCATGACTTTGTCTTTGCCCTAACCAAGATAGTGAGAAAATCTTTAATTTTGTATATACATTCACTCCCCAGCCTTACTTGCCAGCTAAGTTGTTAATTTGAATGTCTCTCTGTTGGAAAATCCTAAATTTTCATTTTCTAACATGCCCTCTGGATTCCTTTAATTCACATTCCGATAGACTCTGGATCTCAACACCCAGGCTTCAGCCTGGGGATAATGGAAATTAACAGTTAGTTCATAAGTGCTGGTTTTGCCATATGTTGCCAACGGTACTTCCTTTTTAATGTCCTATTGATTTCAAGGGCACCTGCCTCAATTAATTGCTCTCCCAGCTGATGTCACTTTCAGATCAAAATGCTAAATTTCATCTACATGCATTGCTTTTCTTCATCAGCCTAACAAGACAGCGACTGCTACTCCTAGTTTTTCCATTTTAGGATGGAAATTAGGAACAGGAATTTATTCATCGTAATTCAGGTATTGTTGCAGGATCACAGCAGAACAGTGCTGAAAAGATTAATTTATTTTACTCTGTATTCAAAGTTGATATAACCTTTACTAAGCAGAGCAGTATGAGTCACTGCGGTGCATACATGCTGTATTTTTATTTTTACTTTCTCCAGCCACCAGTTTACCTACTCTAAATATTATTTTGAAACAAGGAGGCCTAGCTGCCATAGAAACATCACACTCCCATGCTTGCCACCCTGTCGAGGCCTGAGAGAAAAGTTATATATGGCTTTTGTTTTGTTTTGTTTTGTTTTGGACGGTGACAGTAGGAGATACAGGAGCAGAGCCTGGCCTCTGGTCTACCCACAAACTGCAGCTAGTGACATGCCCATTGCTGATGGTCTAACTGTGACCCAGTCTACCTTCACAGAAGAGAAGTATTCCCACTCTGGTGGGAACTACAGATGGAGCTGGAGCATTCAAGCAAAGAATGGTGTCTTAGGAATAACTCTAGCCATTATAAAATTTGCAGCATTATACTGTGCCTTGGATCTGTTCATTTCCAGTCTATGTAAAGGTAGCACTGAGCCATGGTTTGGTCTCCATTCTGCCACCTGCCAGGGTAGTCAGACAGTCACAAGATCTGGCTCAGTTATGTGTAATTTCCATGGATCCACAGGAGACCAGGATATAGAAATAGAAACACATCATCTCCTCCCCAGCCAGCCATAAACAGACCTCACCAGACAAGTACAAACAGGTTACACTTCTATTGGACATCTATTCTTCATTAAGATTAATAGATTAAACATCCAGAAGGGAACAATGTTATCATGTACTCTGGTCTTCCACCTAACACTGGGCCTTTCCCTGAATTCATCCTGGTGTCAAGTCTAATAGGTGTGCTTTGATCTTAATTTTTAAATTTCCAGTGACAAAGAATCCGTCAAAAAACCTATGGGAGCTCTTCCAATGCTTAATTAACTTCTTAGCTAAATGTATTTTCTGAATGCATTTTGTCTCAGATTTCACGCACTGAATCTTTTTATACTTTTCTCTGTGTATGACACCAAAGAGACTTCTCTTAACGATTGTTCTGTTCGCAGAACAGTCTATGCCTACCATGACAAAATCACCACTGAAATTTCCCTCTGAAATGCTTTATTTATTTAGGCTATATAGTCTGTCACTTTAAGGTGTACTGTCTGTATTGGTTAGCATACTGATGCAGCTTCTCTTTGAAACTTCTAAATTTTTCCTTGAAATTGGAAAACTAGAGCACAGAGTTTTTTAACAAAATATACGGGGGGCAGACCTCTCTGCTCTGCACTCTAGTTCTGTAGATCACACTGACCTTCAGCACTTCACGGATATCTGCATTCCCACCAGTGCAGTACAAGAGGGAAATCAAACACACGGAGGTTTGATTTCACACACATTGGTGTGATTACAGACCTGCTCTTCCACAGAACATTTTTACCAGCAATGAAGTTAAATAGATTTGCCAACCTTAGGCATGTGCTGCACACGTGCAGAGTTAAATGTTTCAGGATCTTATGTTCAAATGGCAGGTGAGGTGCTCTAGGCAATGCCCTGAACTGTGAGTTTAATCTTGATTCCACCAGAAGAGAAACTACACTGAGAACAGCAGTGATATGCTTGGGTATGTACATCAAGACTCCAACTACAGACGTGAGGTAAATCCACACCTAAAGAGTACTCCTCCAGCTCATGGAGTCACTAATGTAGATGCACATTGTAAGATCCCAGGTCTCTTTCTGAAGAACAGATTCCCCTAACTGAGGCCTTCATTCATTAAATTGCACTGAAATGAAGATTCATTTAACGCAAACCTGTTAAAGTGTCCAGTCCATAAGGAGGCAAAACTGTACTAAAAACAGTCTCATACTGCCAGTTAATTCATCTCACTCATAAAGCAAATCCTTCTTGATCAGCTACCTGCTGGAGATTCTGTGAAGTTACCCTCTTCAATTTCTCCAGTTAGCAAGAATTCAGTTTTGATATTGTGAAACAATTTCAGGCTTCTTAAATTCCACAGGTACAGCAACAACTCTGCACTCAGAGACTGACGAACAAAATGCTGGAACTTCTAATCATATCTTATAAAGACTTGCTGAAGAACTATTTATTCTGCTCTTTAAAGTATGGATAAGGTGAATATACATCCTGTGGAAGCCCTGGAAGTCATAGGAAAATACTAACTTGGGGGGTATGTTACATTAAATAGTATGACTTCGGTGGTATGAGAGTTAGGCCATACACTGTTTACAGCCAAACATGTAACTTCACAAGAGTCTATTATGAAGGAGCCAAGCCACAATCATATTAACTTGCAAAATATTGTTTGTGCACTAAGGATAATCTTGGACTTGTTTATTTGTTTTTATCTTGTATCTTCTAGATAAGATCACCTGTTGTCAAAAAATGCCCGAAAAGACACCAAGTTGTTACTTAACATAGTCTTAGCAGACTGACTACTGACAAATCTTTGATTAAAAGAAGTGAAAACAGAAACACAGTTCTTCTTCCTCTCTAGAAATAGTGGTAAATGTTGAAAATTTCTGTTGAAATTTTCTGTTGAAAATTTAAAAAAAATTACCCTGTGATTTTAGGTTATCAGAGGCAAACAGAAGAGGATGCCTTGTAATCTGCAATGCATACAAGTAAAAAGTTGCTTTCCATCAAACCTGAGTCAGACTTCATGCTATATTGTATTTCTCCTCATTAACCTCTGGGGTATAATCCTACACAAGTTTAACAGACGGGTCACCCCTCTGCCTTCAGTATGGTTATTCTTCTTTTCTACCAGGATAAGCCCAAAAGAAATTTTGTTGTTCATTCTGTTCACAAACCCGGAATAAATAACATTACAAAAATGCCCACAGTGCCTTATTGCTTATACAGAGATTTATTATTTGAAAACTGGTTTGATTTTCCACAGCAAATGACTAAGAGCAGAAATCTATAAGCACAATGATTGCCTCCTTCCTCAGGGCCAATTTGGATTTCATAGTCATACGAGTTCACAAAACAAGTCCAAAAGAGCAATCACATTTCTTCTTGCCGTATAAGAGCTAATCACAGCCATGGACGTTTTTTCCAACAAGGTACTATGGGGAGAAAATGTGGTCCTTAAAAATAATACATGGCATAAGAAGTTTGAACATTTTTTAAAAAATCATAAAACTCAAGTTTTATTCTAGCTTATTTTAGCATTTCTTTGGCAAAATAACAACACGTAAGTTAGTACATTAATATGGGTTAACTTCTATTAATTTAAGAAAGCGAGGCAAAAGGAAGCAGCTTTTACATGTTTAATATGCTTCTTATTTTTGCCTCACACAGCTCAGTAGGCAGCTACTGTAGTACCCAGGCATGACACCAGGTCACTTCATGAGTTTTTCAGCAGATAGAGCTGATATGCTATATCACTAAGGAAGCTCTATATCTGGAAGGAGATAAACTTTCTTCTAGATTTGCCTAATTTTAGGCTAAAAGGTATAATAACTGTTCTCTGGTAGTTACAATACTTTATAGCCACAGTGAACCACCTTCTCATGGGCAAGTAGTTCACCCACACCATGAGTTTCACACTGCTTTAATACAGTTGCTGCACAATGTTTATCTGTAGTGCATCTGTCAAGGGCTCACAGAGGAATGTTTTGTCTTCAGTGCTCTGCTACTGAATTACTAAATATTCACCAAATAAAGTAAAACTAATTTTTTTTTAATTATTCTTAGTCACTGTAAATTTTCATGCAAGAATGTTATGATTTTCTTTTGAAATTTGTAGGGAATGCTACATAATGTGAGGAAGCACAGTTACTTAGACAATCAGTTGTATGGGAGGCATCTAGGAGACTTTTTGTCCCTTAAAATGCTGACAATAAATTGTTGAATAACCCACTGATCTAACCATGAATTTTGTTGCATCATATTCGTACCTAGAGGAATAGGTGCTCTCACAAATGGAGAATGATGATGGAAGGACCAGGCAAAAGTGGCAGCTGGCCTGTGAAGGAGAATGTTATTAAGAGAATCTTGACTGTCTGACATTGTAATAATACAAACAATGATTGCTCCAAGGAAATGGTTTTCTGTAATCATATTTTCTCATCGTAAGACTGCTGTACCGTGAAAGTCTCCTCTTCTAGGAGCTGGGCATAGTTCACATTTTTTTTTGCTTTGGCCATGCAGGGTGGAAACTACATACTTTCTCTAAACCCTAAAATAACCCATCTTCACACACAGTGACCCAAGCAACCATGACAGAACACCTTCTGATGCAGCCTTTTAGGGTCCAAAGGTTTACAATGATGGAGGAGATGGGATAGGGGATGAACAGAGTTGGATCAAATTCTTTCTTATTTTGGTAGTGCATTTCTCTAAGGTTTTTCAAAACCATATTGTGACTGAGTGCTGGAATTCACCTTTGAAAGAAACAATTTCAGCAGATGTTGAGGGGTCCTGTTCAGCGAAGGAGTGGGCAAGAAACTGGAACTAATACAAGAATTTCTAACTGGCTGTGAGAGAGCATATTTGTCTGGTAGAGATCATTATCTCAGTGATCAAGCATGACTTTATCATTCTTTAAGTATTATCATACAGCCTCCAAATGATATTTTTCCTTAGTGGTACCTTTTGAATAATAAGGCAGGAGGGAAGACAGCTGGAACACATATGGTGGAAGCACAGTCTGATCATCAAGATCACAGCTAGACCAGATGCCATACTTGTCAACACATGTCATATCTATAACAGTGATCTCTGCCATTTTACCTAAAGCAGCAGAGCACAAACAAGTTAGTATTGTTCAGTAACCACCGCTGAGATTGGCTATTAACAATGATGAAAAAAATCCCAAATATCTATACCCAGACAGACTTACCAGATTGGAGCTTTTCTTCTACTTGAGAAAAGGGGACTTGAAGACACTTCAACTAAAGGAGGAAATTTCTTTTATTGAACCTTTTTGCTGTTAGGTTTTTTTGTTGGTTTTGGTTTTTTTTTCAATAGCCAGAGCATAGCCAAATCTCCTGGCTGGCAGCTTCTAGAAGTGATGTTTGTATATTATCAAAATTAGGAAAAACAGGTGCTACCTGATTAAAATATCATCTGAAGATAACAATATAGTTTCACTTTTTGCACAGTAATAACCTTTCTTCTCCCTCATGTCCTTGATTTTATTTTTTACAGAATGTCTTCATTTTCCCAGGATCACCAAAGCAATACTTTTAGCCTGTGAAGGTTTCTTAGCCTTCACATTTGTAAAAAGATTTAAATGTTATTCGCCTTCTCTGAATGCAGTCCCACTACTGTTGCAGGAACCTGCATATCATTCGAACTTTCCTTAATGCTTCAGTTGAAAAGGTTCTTGTCTGTAAATTTTAGTACATTTCTCCCTGTAAGTTTTTATTATTTATTATTACATTTTCAGAAAACTTAAAAGGGAGATTTGAGAAAAAAATGTATTCCAAACTTAATAGTTAAAAAAAGTTCTTTGAGTTTCACATACCTCTACTCCGCTACACAATTAAATTATCCAAAATTTGGACCCCATGCAGTCATCTACAGTTGTACAAAGCTCAGTCATGCTTCTACATCCATTTGTGTAAATCAAAGTAGGCATACCAAGATGAATGACAAAACTAGTTTTGTGTATGCTTAATTCACCATATCAATTGTTTACTAAAGTTTCTTACAACAGAAGTGCCTAGAGTATAATTTAGTAAGAAGTCCCACATGATACCAGAGAGCTAACATTTATGAAAGTTAATAGGTTCTCTTGCCAGAAAAGCTGATGAACATTTGTCTAAAAGAACAAAAATCATTTCAGAGAGAAAATATCACAGAATTCTCAAATTTTAGATATTATGTTCCTTATCTTCAATGTAAAGACATATATCACATCTGTTATGACTTGCCCCCTTCCATGAACATAGTTTATTTAAAGGTTGCAAAGCCTAGATGGATATTTGAGGGGTTTGATTTTTACTTTTTCTTGAAACTTCTAAAGCTCAAAAAGGAGACATGCACATTCAAAGCAAGCTTCTTTTTATACTGAGGACCCCAAAAAGAGTAAATGGAACAGTAAAATCTTCTGCAGTAGGAAACAGAAATCTGCCTCCTCTTCAGAAGGCTCTTGTCTCCACATCATAGATGTCCTCCAACAAAAATGTTATGTTCACATCAAAAAACATTATTTGTAAATGCATATAGGCATAAACCCATAGAGAGCAAACACATGCTAAGTATAAAATCATGTTCCTTAAGGAAAAAAACACAGAACATGTAAAACCAGGGAAGTATATTCTAAACCCTAACAGGTATCTCTGCTCTTCAGTAAATAATGCATTTGATCTTCTCTCACAAATAGCAACCTGAATTATGAACACGGATTGTACTGAGTAGTCAGCTACATAAAGAAACAATACCATTCACCTCAGCAGCAAGCATGTCTGGTTTTGCACACCGGTGCTGTGCAACAACTGAAATTTTAAGTAGCCTTAATTATGGCTAAAATAGGGCACTCAAATGATTCCTGAAAATAAACAATTCCTTACATGTTTCACTCTCTTCTACACATATATTTCTGTTGCTTTGCAAAGCTGCTTTGCAACCATAACCAGATCAGAGCCAAATTTCTTCCAAAATTCTACTAAAATCACCTATATTGCAAAACTGTATCTGATGAAACCAAGGGCGAAGTAGGCCTCTAGTAAGTGCTCTACACACAGTACACATATTCCACAATATGTCCATAAACTTAACCTTAACGTGGATCCTTATTTCCTCACATTGGAGCTTGTGAAGGAGACGAACTACAGCATTATGGAAAAACATTCTTGCCAGATTTTTCAGCTGATGACAAAAATACATGGAATCGATCTCCTAATTCATAAGATACTGGAAGTATGAACGGTGTGCCTTCAAATGCTGTTAAGCACACACACTCCATTTGGTAGCACCACCAGTGTGCCAGGTGTAATACAAATAACAAAGATAAAGAACATGCCTGTTTTGGAGAACACAGTTCAGCCACATGCGAAGCACACAGGAAGAAGAGAGACCCTGTATGATAGATGTGTCTTTCTGATTAATTTTTTTTGGTTTAGGTAAATTACTTTTATTATGAACACAACATTCATAGTTACTGCAAAATTTATTTCTTCAGAGCAACTTGAGCTATAAAGAATTGGT
The DNA here is from genome assembly GCA_013399435.1 of Arenaria interpres. NCBI lineage: Eukaryota > Metazoa > Chordata > Aves > Charadriiformes > Scolopacidae > Arenaria > Arenaria interpres. The sequence continues at coordinate 69,854 of VXAK01019407.1, read as the reverse complement.
TTTATATGAGGTTTTCCATTTGCATTTGGAATGATCCTAAATTTAAACAGTTACAAGCAACTATTCTAACTCTCGTCATTATACAGGTCATTTCTTCTTCCTGCATCACTCCTTGTTATTGCCTCCACTAGGCTAATGTATTCATACATTTCAGTCTTCAGCTGTGGTATGCAGGGAAGCAATATTTAAATTAAGTCATTATGCCATTTTTCTTTACAAAGTCTTTAAACTGGAGTGAGCACAAGTCAAACCCTCCAAGTGTTTCAAGTTCAGACCCAAGGCCAGATCACACCACTGAAGTGAATCTCTCGTACTAAAGGTGCTTGCACAAGCTAAATGTGACTGAATTACAAGCAACTTTCACCCTCTAATTTTCATGTCCCACTTTTCAAATATACTTCATTTCAAGAATCTGCATTGCAATGGAGGGGCTGCTGGCAAATGAAGAATGTTGTAAATCATACAACCACAATGGAAAACAAAAGCTCCATTAAAATTCACAGTGCTTTTCTACAAAGATTTGTAGCAAAGAGTTGAGTAACATAAGCTCACACATGTCTGAACTAAATTGGTCTCTGCTGTACACCCATCCATTACTGCAAAGGAAAAGAGTGGTGCTTAAATAATGCATAGAGATTCCACAACTGCTTGGGACAGAAAGTAGATAACAATGTCAATCAGTTCAGCCCACAAAAATGAAGCTGAGAACTGTATAATTTCAAATCATAATTTTGTCAGAACAGCAGGACTAACTTTGTTCTTAAGTAAAAAAAATAAAAAAAATAAAAAAATGCAGTGGACCATGGTAAGTCCTCAATAATGCATCTAAAATCAAAACACCAGACATAAGCAAAAAGAATTGCATTAATACTAGCTCAAGGTCTCATGAGAATAAATTTACCCCGTTACTGTAATACATGCACAATGTCTAAGAGGTCTTTTACCCAGACACTGATGGAGCTTGACTTTGTTTATTTAGGAACTGGTCACTACTTCAGCATTATGGAAATGAAAGAAAATAGGAGATGACACATGGACCAGTCTCATCAAGAAAGCTGTATTATTGTAAAGTCCTAGTGGTTTTCTGAACTTTGAGTAACCCATGATCATTTCATACATTTCTCACCTTTTTATTCCCTTTCATTTTTCTTCTGCTCCATTTCATTCTGTTTCGTTTCTCCTGCTTACAGTTACAAAGACATCATAGGAGACAGTTCTGCATGACAGGAGCACAAATTGCACAAAAGTTACACTCAGCCTTGGTGTAACATCATTCCACAGATTTTAGAAACCTTGAAAGATCAACATCATTTGCAGTGCAACAATGCCAAAATATGAAGATCAAAGTATGGTGTCAAGTGCAAATAATTCAAAATTTAAAAGTACAGCACAGAAGTGAAAGTCAGAGGCACTAATAGAAGGTGTATACAACTGCACCGTACGATTTGTGTGACAATAGCCCAGTAAGTATGTTAGCTGTCTCCAGCAAAGGACTACTTCATACTGGGGAGGAAGATAGCACCCCCGACCACACCATTCATCTAGCCAGCACAGTAGATTGCCAGAGTGAGACCTTTCATGACCTCTCAGTTCATGCCCTGAAGTATGGGGTTTGATTTCCCCTATTTTATTCTTAATAATATTGCTGGTAATAAGTCTACCATTTTCCCAAATCCAGTACTATTATGTTGATGATGTCCAATGGAAACATATTCTGGATTCATATTATGCACTGTGTGAAAAAGACAGTGCTTTGTAAAATGGTGTATTTGTTACATATATATTCACAATTTTGAAACATCTTGCAAGGATACATTTCACAGACACGTTTACATTACATGCATTATACCTCTTTTATCGTCTGACCTTCTGTGCCTCAAGTCAAAGTTTTCCAAGATGTTTTTTATATTTCCAATTCTGGAGAGCTTCAAAGAGTCATCCTTTAAAAACACCTCTCTGATACAGATTTTCTCGCTCACTCACTACATATGCATACTACTATATATATGTAAAGAGAAAAGGGAAGATAATACATGTAGCTCATATACACCAGTTAGTAAAGCTTCACGCCTATCTTAATATCTTCAGTTTCACCCATCAAAAAGTAATATTGCTACAATCACCCCTTCAAAAACACAGGTATATTATTGCTGTTAATAAACTAACTTAGAATAGCTAGCAGTAAATGTAGGGTACTTAAAAGGTACTTAAAAACAGATTTTGCACGTATGTTTGTGGTTGCTAAGAAGAATGTTATTCCGGCTTTATACCTTTTGGCAATCCACTGACGTACCTTAAAACATGTGGAAATACAGGATATTTATGGCCCACAAGAAATGTAAGGTGACAGCCTTGAATAAATCACCTCTCTTCCCTTCCCAAGGTCACAGATAAGGCTGAGAGACTCTTCACTGAGGTTTGTAAAAGCCTACTAAATGATCCCTATTTGCCTTTGTCAGGCACATCTGCATTAAAGAAAAATGTAATGGTAATTATAGTCCCTAGCATTCCGTAATTTCTATGCAAATTAGATGGAGGGCTTCAAGTTGTTCACTGAGAAAGGCTTGAAATTCTCTTGCACTTGTGAGTTCCTGTGGCAGGTGTCGTCTTCAGTAAACATGGAGAAACTAGTCTCTCCCAAGTTCTGTATTTTTTGCCCTTATGCAGTAAGGCAAAGGTTGCTCTTTTTATCTCCTGTACGCTTTATTGTTTATAAAACCTGTTGTCTGGAAACTAAGAAACACATTGCCACTGATTATCAACATTTCTTACATATTTGGGAGTGACAAATTACATCTCCACACCTTTTATACAACTCCTCTTTCTTTAAGGTATTGAACTGGAAAAGTGGGCTGGATTTTCTAAAATCTGAACTATGTAAAGAAGATGTTATTTCCACTTGGAAGAGTAACAGTGTCTTTGTGTTAGAGAGAGGGGTATATAATAAAATGGACAATGATTATGGGCTTGAATAGGTCAGGAGAAATGGACTACTGATGCTTTTTATGCCAGATGTAATTTTTAAGCAGACAGCCATATCTGAAGGTACTCTGTCACACTTCTGTTCCCATCTGTTGAAAGTGCATCCATCATACCATAAAATTGTTATAACACCACATGCATGTTCTTCCCATTTACCCCAAAGCAAAGAAGAGACAAAGAGTAAATCATATATTAACCCAGTAGTATTGATGTAACTTCTTGAATGCTGACAGTCTGAGGCATTCAGAGGCCACACTGCTCTCCTTCAGCACGACAAAGTCAGTTCAGTCACCTGAGCAAAATGTGAGTATCTGCAACAAACATCCACAAAAAATTAATGGCAGCAGATATTTCTAATGTGGTTGGTGGTCTCTAGAGTTTCAACCTCTATTTATCCATTCAAGAAAGGCAGCTATATCACCTGGGTTTACCCACAGAACAGCAGACGTATTGGTCTAATCACCCTAAGCAAAAGCTCCATATCCAAAACACTCTACTTGCTTCTGACAGAGAATCTTCATCACGAGCACAGTGAGGATCATTAGTCCAGCTTATTACACTGGCTGAGAAAGCCCCATACTCAATGTGCATAAACAGCAACTCACACTTCACAATTATTGGTGTCCTACCCAGCAGATGTTTGTCTAGTAACATGTTACTGAAAATGTTTTTTGATTTAGAGATTTGCCAAACCTGACAATGAAAGTGACAAACGAAGGAAACAACATCTCTTCGATTCAAGCTCTCCAGAGTAAAGGAGAGGAAACAGGAACCTAATAAAACTTTAACAATATGTCATGGTTTGTCCCCAACCGGCAATTAGGACCACACAGCCTTTTGCTTACTTGTCCCATTGGGATGGGGGAGAACAACGGGAGAACAAAAGTGAGGAAAAACTTGTGAGTTGAGATAAAGACAGCTTAATAGGCAGAGCAAAGGCTGCACACACAAGCAAAGCAAAACAAGGAATTCATTCACTGCTTCCCATGGGCAGTCAGGTGTTCAACAATCTCCAGGAAAGACGGATCCATCACACCTAATGGTTACTTTGAAAGATAAACACCACAACTCCAAATGTCATCATGACAGCATGACGTCATATGGCATGGAATATCCCTTGGGTCAGTCAGGATAAGATGTCCCAGCTGTGTCTCCTCCCAGATTTTGTGCACTCCTAGCCTACTCACAACGGGGCTGTGTGAACAGCAGAAAATGCCTTGACTGCTTAGCAACAAACAAAACATTATTGTGCTACCAACACTATTCTCATTCCAAATCCAAACCATAGCACTACACCAGCTGCTTGCAAGAAAGTCAACCCTATCCCAGTCAAAACCATGAAACAATCCTACAGTTTTTCAAAATGGAAAACATCCTGAACAATTCTTTAGTGGCAATGTTTAAGTTCACTTCATGTCTCAGTTATCAATCCTACAAGTTGTTTTAATGAGAAAATTTTATATAAAATAATCTACTTTTATTTTTAGTGAGGTTCTCCTTCCAGATAAAAGACCAAGAACATGCTGCTAATATATCTGACTTCCAGTATTGTTCTCTTACCTTAAAAGAAAAAATTCTGCAAAACTCTGATTTCTGTTCTTTGGTACAAACAATACTTGCTATTTCTTCAGCAGCTTTCCTCTGAATGCACCTGAATACTTATGAAGGACACCTTGTGCTTTGAATCACCTGGAAAAAGATTTCTATCACGTTACAGTTTCAAAACCTAAGACACTGAGACCACAGTTTTTGGAGCTGAACGCCTACATCTTGAATGATTGGCAGAAGGATTATAGTGAATGAAAAGGGAGTTCAACATATCTTATGATCAGCTCAATTTCAGATACTTTGGTTATTTAACATTAGATAACTAATCTAAACACACATTCAGAGTCAGCGAGTAAGCAGAGAATCTCAGGCTCATGCTCTGTAATTTTTTTTACAGTGAGGGTGACAGAGCCCTGGAGCAGGCTGCCCAGGGAGGTCGTGGATCCCCTTCTCTGGAGATCTTCAAGACCCACCTTGATGCAGTCCTGAGTAATGTGCTCTAGGCATTCCCACTTTAGCAGGGGAGTTGGACCAGATGATCTCTAGAGGTCCCTTCCAACTCCAACAATTCCGTGATTGATGAGTTCAATACATGAACTCACTAAGAAAACAGTTTCAATATTTTAAGCATAAATAATAATGACAACTATAGTGAATATGGTTTAGTGATTTTTATTTCTTATTTATTTTTTTGTCAGAGTTAGGTTGATGGTTGGACTAGATGATCTTTAAGGTCCCTTCCAACCTAGATGATTCTATAAACTCAGTCCACCATCGCTTCTGTCTCCTGATGTATTAAAACTCGCAGTATCATTCCAGAGCTAAAGCTGGAGCAGCAGGAAGAGGGGAGGAAAAGCTAATGCCAGCTAATACACTCTGTATCCTACAAATTCAGTCTTATGCCACCTAAATTATCTCTGCTTTCACAATAATGCAGCTTCTCCCCATACTGCATAGGTCTTCATCTTATACAGTAACTCTGTCATCTCTCCTGCCTCTTGTTACACCCAGCAGCATCGCCATTTTCTTTTCAGCTCCCCCGAGTTTTGGGAGCAAGAGCCAACAAAACACCTTCTTAGGAAACACAGCTAAATACAAATCTAATGTGACAGCTGCTCAGTTAGAAAAATAAGATGTAAACCAACCAATGGGATATCCCAGACAGTACAATTCTTTTACCTTTTTTCGGTTTCCAGAGAGCCTCTTCTCGTGGGAGGATATTCAGATCACAAATAACAAAGCAAAATGAACAAATATACAGCAAACTGTATGAACTGCAGTAGATAACCTGGACAGAGAGAACCAGAGAAATTAAATGGTCAGGGAAGTAGAATTATTCACTACATGATAACCTGTCCAAGTCAGGGGGCAGTACAGTATCAATGCTATTCACCCTTTATCTGACCTCTTGAAAAGGGAAAGGGACTGCAAGTCAAATCAGGTGTTCATTTTCCCCTAAATGTGGGGGACACAGGAAGCTTCATAAATTTATTGGTTATGACATTCCACAGAGAAAATAAAATATATAAGGTCTAAAAAATGAAGGCCAATCTTTCAGTCCTTCTTGAGAAAACAACAGACCTTTCTTCATGTCAAAAACCAAATATTTTTTGAGTCATTATAGATTAACCCAGCTTCAGAAAACCTGGAGGAGGGTAGGCAACAGTAAAATGAAGTGTGTTGCTAGGAAAGAAAAAAGGTGAGGTTTGCAAATTATGTCTTGTTCTTATTTTCTGTTCTAGGGGGAAAATGATATTTTGAGTAATAAACTGAATTATTAAAAAGAGTATATTGATTCAGCCTGCCAAAAAGACACTGCAATATTCATTTTTCATTAACAGCTTTTTTAATATACTGTGTGATGTATCCAACAAAGGTGTTTATCAAATCAGTGCCAGTGTGGGGGATTTTAATAAGGCAAGCCGTTAGTGTCTCATAGATTACATCCATTTGTTATCTAGTACCTCAGCCAATTTGAGTCTCAGATCCCAAAACAATCTGCCTCCAGCTGTTATCCAAATTGGTCCTTGTAAAATGTTTTCATCAATCCTGAAAAACTGTGAAAAATCAGTGAAAAAATAGTGTTTTACCACAACATGATGAGGATGAGAGAAAAAGGCATATTTGTAGCACACGTAAGGTAGGCCTTTCCCTAGCAAAGTCCTCATGCAGATATCAAAATCTTTAACTGCAAGTACATGCTCAAATTCCAATGATTTCATCAGTGTTTTACATGCTACTTAATGCTTGCTGAAATATTTTTCAGAAGATAACTGGTTTTAGTCATATGCCTCAGTGTTTTACTAGAATCAGGATTGTAGTGCCTCTGTGTGTTGGTAAAGTAAATGTTAAAGTAAATACTACTGGCTATGGCTTTGTACTTTATAAAATTGAAGCCATGATAGCCAAAATATGAAAAGAAATAACCTCTTATTTTTCTCCCATGAAACACAGATAATTCCTCCATCTAGCTTCAAGTACAGGATTAAGGGCTGCATATTTTCAGTTGTTAATATTTCCAATAGGGTAATAACTTTGTCTATGCATCCCTTGTCAAGATGACATTTTGTGCTATGAAGCTTTAGTTCCCTGTCTTTGTTCTACCTGTATGCATTTCACATGAACTAAATAAACTAAAACTTGGAACATTTCCCATATGTTCATTTCCTTTAGTCTCACCAAGAACTTCACCCAAGTCTTGCAAGCCGTGAGGCCATACTCACTATCATAATAAAATTCCTGCTTTTTTTTATGTTTAGGTGTTGTTTTGAACCAATTAGGTCTGGGCATAAGAAACTGAAGGGCCCCATGAAAACTTCTTAAGCTAATCTCAGGAGAAAGCTGACAAATTTCAAAGATGATGTTTAATTTCCAGTCCATTTTGAATGAGTATTTTTGACTGGTTGCTGTCCTACCAAACTGAATCTTTCATAGAATATTTTGAGATCCTGATGTCTTTGCCCTCTTCACATGCCACAGAGTAGCCACAGAGGTCAAAACTTCCCCTTCAACTCTGATGAAGAGGAAAGAGGACCTCCTAGCTACATTATTTACTTGAGAAGCTGATTACTCTTTATTGCAAGAAAATCTAGAGTCTCCTTTTAATTCATATGTGCTAAAGGAGAAACATATAAAAAGTTAAAACTAAATTAAGGCTGACAACTTCCTCTATAACAGAATTTTACTAATTGCACATACATGATGATTACAGCTGGATATCATCTCCTCTTTCCTTTTTATCACACAATGACATGGTGAGTTCACCTTTTGGTAAGTAGCAAAAGTGTTGAATTTTCACTTTGGGAAGAAGGGTAAAGGGACAAAAACCGCATGTGAAAAGATAGCTCACAGCATGGATTTCTCTTGCTGGGAAGAAGAATCACCCTATCTCTACTGAAGGAAAGGCCAACCTATGTAACTATTAATCAAGCTGAGCTCACTGACAATGCTGGCAAGAGTAAAGGGTCATGGAAAAAGGACACTGAACAGAAGTATTAAAAATAAAAAAAAAACCATACTCAAAAATTTCAGTTTTAAGGATGACTGTGCCATGCATATCTGTTCCGTTTCTGTTTATGTACCATTGTGGTCCTTATTTATATTGTCATTTATATTGTCATGTAAATTTTCATGTAAATAAGTCCCTGAGACTTCTGGGTATTCCTTAGTGCACTCCATGGATGTTACACACACAGTGAACAGCTATTAAGTATTTTGTTTAGTGCTGGTTCAATGCACCCCTCTTCATGCATTGTACTTCAGCCCTGCTCATTATACAGAAGTATTCACCATGAGTTTTCCAGGGTTAGTGCTATATATCATTATTTTTGTTTTCTTTGGATATTCTAGCTGCAGAGGTCTGACAATTCTCTTGTAGGTATAAATCCACTCCAAATAAGGGTTATGTGGTTGGGATTAGCTTTGCAAGGCCATTTTCTGACAAATTTCACAACACTACTCCAACTCACTATATCTCTCGGATTTGTTTTTGGATGGAAAGGCATTAGTCTACTATTCCTCTCTGAAGTAGCTGAATATTTTAAAAATATTTTCATAGCCTGCCTTGGACAGTCACTTAGCTGGAAAGTTTCAGATCAAACAGCTAAAATCTTGCTAAATTATATATCCCAAAATAATACCTGAACAGAGTATGTGGTATACAATTACAGTTGCCTGCTTCTTATTGAAGACAATTTCTTGTAAAGAACAGTTGGTAATTAATATCTGTATTCCTTCACAGGACTGTGGCTAACATCTTAGGAAAATGTTATTATTGCATTTCAGTGGCTTGCACTTTCTTCATTCATTATGAAATCAGTGTGGTGAGCTGATTTAATGTTTTGTCTTTCAGATGATGTTTGAAATTAACTTCCTAACCACTGTTGGTCATTAAAGAACATGTAAAGATACCTTCACTTTTGAGGGAAACTTTTTAATCTTTTTCTCTGATCTAAAGTTTCCTCCTCTATGGGATTTGACAGAACTTTTTCCTTCCAGCATTTAATGGCTTCTTTCTGGGGGGAAATTCCTTTAAAAATATTCTTGTTTAACAATTTTCCTCTGAGCTTCTTTTTCATTTAACACCTGGAACTGAAGATTTTTAATGTTGTGTCCAGCCTTGTCCTGGTCTGCTCCCTTGTCTCTCTGCAAGGTTAGAGCCTGATAGTGTTAGAGTGAGTGAACCAAGCTTTGTGATCAGAAAAGGTGACAGCAGGGCAATATCCAAAAGATGATGCAGGGGAGATAATTTATACATACACCCACACATCTCTGTATTTATCTATGTGTCCTTCTATACCACTCTGCTTTGCAAACTTAGCTTTTTTTCTTTTCAAAGTTTCAACACTTTAAGTTAAATAAATCCTTTTCTTTTTTTTCTGTCCGTTGTAGCATCTTTTTAACAACTGTTGTTGTAGCATCTGTTTAACATCTTTTATCGATGATCTTGATAAGGACATAGAGTGTATGATCAGTAAGTTCGCAGATGACACCAAGTTAAGCGGGAGTGTTGATCTGCATGAGGATAGGGAGGCTCTACAGAGAGGCTTGGATAGATTGCATCGATGGGCCAACGCTCATGATATGAGCTTTAACAAGGCCAAGTGCCAGGTCCTTGTTGGGCCACTTGGGCCAAAACAGCCCCGTGCATCGCTACAGGCTTGGGGAAGTGTGGTTGGAAAGCTGCCTGGCACAAAAGGACCTCGGGGTTCTAATTGACAAGCGGCTGAATATGAGCCAGCAGTGTGCCCAGGTGGCCAAGAAAGCCAGTGGCATCCTGGCTTGTATTAGAAATAGTGTGACCAGCAGAAGTAGGGAGGCGATTGTCCCCCTGTACTCAGTACTGGTGAGGCCACACCTTGAGTATTGTGTCCAGTTTTGGGCACCTCAATACAAGAGAGATATAGAGGTGCTGGAGCGAATGCAGAGGAGGGCAACAAAGCTGGTGAAGAGCCTGGAGCATAAATCTTATAAAGAGTGACTGAGGAAGCTGGGACTGTTTAGTTTGAGGAAGAGGAAACTGAGGCAAGACCTCATCACTCTCTACAACTACTTGAAAGGACACTGTAGAGAGGTTGGTGTTGGTCTCTTCTCACAGGTAATTAGCGATAGAACGAGAGGGAATGGCTTCAAGCTGCAACAGGGTAGGTTTAGACTGGACATTAGGAAACAATTCTTCACAGAAAGAGTGGTCAGACACTAAATAGGCTGCTCAGGGAGGTGGTTGAATCACCATCCCTGAATGTGTTTAAGAGTCATTTAGATGCAGTGCTAGAGGATATGGTGTAGGGGAGAACTTTGTAGAGTAGGGTTGATGGTTGGATTCTATGATCCCAAGGGTCTTTTCCAACCTGAATGATTCTATGATCTGAGGTAAGTTAATACAGTAATGCCTTTCCTGCATCCATGCATTTTGTGGCCATGATGAAGGCACCAGAAAAAGAAAATAACTTGTCTTTTCAACACAGTCTCCAATATTCCCACTAAAAATAGACCACTGAAAAAGAAATGGTACCAGAAATCCACTGGTGAAAGACTGAGCCTCTAATTGCCATGGCTAAACAGGCAATTCAGTAAATTCACTGTAACACCTACAAAGCCTTTAGCAGTTATATATAAGCAAGTAAAACAGGTTTGTGATCTGGTACTTTGTGCTATAAATAGAGCATTCATAGCACTGCTATTTAAGCATTTAACATTTCTAAAAAGGAAATAAATACTTTTCCTTAAATACATATGTTCTTAACAAAAGTCCCATGGGTCAGATATTCTGAGCAATTAATGAGAAGGTAGGAGACAAGTTTTTGTCTCTATATCTGTACATGTCTCTATGGCAGTTAAGTACCATCAAGTGGTTTACTCCTTTCCAGCAAAAGCTATAAATCTTTTCCTACTGAAATCAATGCCAAAGCCCTCCCTTGCTTGCAAGTGGTCCAGTAATATGTGCAATCAGGCAGTTAGCAAAATGCAGGTTTTCTGGATGTCTGTTGAATAACTGCTGGTTCCTTTACACTTAACCTAAGACAGAATTTTAAGAGTCTGAATATGAGCATAAATATCATTAATGAGTGTGTATGGGAAACAAGGTATTTATCTGTGTTAGCAGAATCAAAAGATTCTTTTTAAATACAGTCCAAGGTCTTGATATTTCATGGAGCTCTGAGTAGCCAGAGTGCATGCATAAAAATAACATATTTACATATGAGGGGGAAATCAGTCCCTTGGTGTCCTGTCACTTAATTAATGACTTAATGTCAGCTAGTTCCTTCCTAAATAAATAAAATATCAATAGTAATCGAAAAAGAAGCTAGATTTAGTTGGAGACAGCTAGGGGGTGAAAAGTCAGTGGCAGAAGGAAAACATTTAAAGTATGAGAATTACTTGGACAGCGAGAACAGATAAATATTTAGAAGACTTTGTACCCTGAGGATAAAAGGGTATTTTTTCATACACACAGGTGGCAGCCTATCAAAGAAACTAAATAAAAAACCTTCTGTTTTCACAGTCCATGGTTAATCAGTATTTGATTTTCAACAATTGGTTTTGACCACCGTTCTCCACTGTTCCTCTGTTATTGTCAATTCTGAACTTCACAACATATAGTCACTTCCAGTTATTGAACATGTACCATTTCTTCCTATCCCTATTTCATTGTATTCCTGGGTTATAATACGCAAATGACTTGGCATTCATGCTTAGAAAACTATTATTTAAGTAACTTTCAGAAATTGTCTTTTGTGACAATGACTTCTTTGAATCTGAGCGCTCTGTTTAGTTGTAGAGAACACTCCAAAATGCATGGGTGTGAAATTGAGGTGGTGACCCTTATAGGGAAAAAAATTCCCCTACAAAAGCCTCACAAAAACCAGCCTGATAGCGTCCTCTCAGGATAACTACCTGGTTGCGTGTGATGACTGATTCATACTGATTCCTTTTTTTTTCTTCCTCAGGACATGTATATTAGAGCAATATTAATAAGTTTAATATTCTTTTTATCCTACTGCAGTCCTTTTGAAACCCTTAATTTCCATAGAATCTTCATTAAAATACCTTTAGAGTCAGTATTTAGATAACAGATTTTAGCTTCTGAAATTGATGTGTGGAAGGCTGAGGGGAGACCTTATTAATGCCTACAAGTATCTCAAGGGCGGGCTGAAGGAGGAGGGAACCAGACTCTTTTCAGTGGTTGCCAGTGAGAGGACAAGGGGCGATGGGCACAAGTTGGAACATAAAAGGTTCCACTCGAATATGAGGAAAAACTTTTTCACGGTGAGGGTGACAGAGCCCTGGAACAGGCTGCCCAGGGAGGTTGTGGAGTCCTCTTCTTTGGAGATTTTCAAGACCCGCCTGGATGCAGTCCTGAGCGGCATGCTCTGACACGCTCTGGGTAGTCCTGCTTTGGCAGGGGAGTTGGACTAGATGATCTCTATGGTCCCTTCCAACTCTAAAAATTCAGTGAAATTCAGTGAAATTTTATCCCTAGAGCTTAAATACTCTTTTGAATTGTTCTGTTTCTAATACCTCACAATCTGCAGTACTATCAGACAGTCAGGAGGTCATAACACATGCTTATCAGGATTAAAAAGATAAATTATTGGGATAATTTCTTAAACCTCAGACAAATAGTACCAAGAAATTAAATATACAACCAGACATTTGTTCAACAGCCAGCAAGCTGAGGAAGGTCCCTAACAGAGACTCCACCACCTGGGAGACAAGAAACACAGTATGTGAAGACAGCTGTCACACAGCTTTCACCCCACTGGGAAGCACCAAAGAACTGCACAGAGAAGGAAAGACTGAGGATCCCTCTGATGGCTACATTACTGCAGCCACACTTTTTATTCTGTTCCAGCTATCAAGTGCAGTGGAAGAGAAAAAATGACCACAGGTTGAACACAGAGCACCAGAGACTAAACTCCCCACACATCAGAGGTACTGTAATATAAGATCAGCAACAGAGGGCTCCTGTTTACCTACCCTGTCAGATGCCAGCCGCCAGCTCCTTCCTTCCCCACACCCTACACAGCTTTCCAGGTGACCATAAGACGTCTCTTTCTGTACTTTGCAGCACTGGTACATTACTTGAATCTTTCACTGAGGCCAAATGAGGCCAACCTGAGTGTCACATATAGATTCCAAGAATATGTTACAGATGTCACCAAAATGGAAGCAGACATGGACTGACCTCTGGGAGTACACAGAGCAAAAATCTGTTCAAAGGAAATGGGCTTACGAACAGCTTAGGAGGGGAGTGTGGTAGGATTAGTAACCCAACTCTGAATCAGTCAAACCCAGGTAAAATCACATAGACTTGCATAGTATCAGTGAAGAAGCAGTATAGAACACCATAAGCCTTAGCTGTAATTTCAGGAAAGCTGAGTGTGAGAAGACACAGCATATGTCTTTTCAGCCTCCTTTGCCCTTCACACCTGTTCAAGCCTTTGCATGCCACAGCACAAGTTGGACAAAACCCTGTGGATTCTTGCCCAAACCTTTTGCCAACCTGCTTCCACCATTACCACATTTTTTCCTTTCTTTGTGCACGTCCAGTTTCTTCCCACTTCTCAGCCTTTCTGAAATCAGGTTCTCACCCGGTTCCTGTCCATCTGTTCAGCACGTTGCAGCAAAGGCTCCCCAAGATTGCCAGCACAGGATGACAGCCAGGCTCCCAAAGCTTTAAGCAGAAATATAAATGGTCACTTCAGAGTCAGAACAGGAGTGTAACATTGAGTGCTGAGCAGAACCAGTTTAGAGCATAGCAAAGAAACCAAAGAATAAATATCCAATGAGTGCGAAACAGAATCACAGAATCTTCATGATTGGAAGGGACCTTTGAGATCATCGATCCCAACCATTAAAAAAAAAACAAACAAAAAAACCCCAAAACCCCAAAACACAACACCAAAATAAAAAAACCGACACACAGCAATTACCACACACAACAATCTCGGGCACTAGAGCACACCCTGAAGTGCCACATCTACACATTTCTTAAATACCTCCAGGGATTATGACTCCACCACCTCCCTGGACAGTGCCTGACCACCCTCTCAGTAAAGTAATTCTTCCTAGTATCCAATCTAAGCCTCCCCTTCTGCAACCTCATACCGTTTCCACCTGGGGAATACATTAATGTGTTTCCTATTTGACCAAAATTTTACTTGACAATGAACTCCACAAGAAATTATGAGGAACAAAGAATTAGAAACCTTGAAATATTGCACATTTAGACATGTACAATTATGACACAGAAGAAACAATTTAATTTTTAAAATGTATTTTCATACATCTTTTCCCCATAAAAGTATTCACACTAGTCTTACTATTATGACTAGAGAGTACTATCTTTTAAATTTATCACAATGTATCTAATAACATATTTTCATTTGTCACATGCCCACACTAATTTTTATACCCAGTGTGATTGCACAAAATTGTAGCGGTAGCCATAGTGGCATGATAGAGTCTATAAAGATTCCAGTTGTCAATTAAATATAATTTCCCTTATGTTCGCTACATTAAGCTGTGATCCACTTTGTTCTTTAATGAACTTAATTATTCATTCCAAGCAGTAAATAACTCAAGTTTCAAAAACACACTAAAATAATAAAATATGGCAGTAGGTAATAGGTCCTCTTACCCAAATGTCTTACATTTTTAAAACCCCTTGATAAGCTAACAGTTTACTTTGAAATTGAAACTTACAAACTGACATCCATCAAGTTGCTTTTTTCCCCCTTCCATTTCTGTTTTCCCCTACTGCTAAAGTTAAAACAAAAAGATAAAATGGCCTTATCTCATAACAAAAAGAGCTGTTTAGCCAAATTTATGCTCCTGGTGGTTTTTTTCATATGTGAATGTATATTTATTTTTACGTATACACACTCACACAGACGTATGAGTGCTGGTATGTCCAAAGGCAATTTCACCAGCAATGAATCCTAGGTAAGGTATTTATCCATCATTTAATTTTCTGTATTTAAATCAGACTCACATATAACAAACAAACTTGAATTTAATTATTGTTTTAGCTCCATCTTTGTCCCCTCTCTTGTGTTTCTCTAAGCAAAGCCTTCATAGGAGCCATATTTCTGGTCTGAAGGAGAAAGGACGGCAGGGGAGGGAGGAGGATATCCATGCTTGTCTCACTGTCAAAGAGGAATGGAAGGCAGAAGAAGCTGGAATTATTATTACCAGAAGAAACTCTGCACTGCCCCCTCCCTTGTACCACTAGACTTCATAAAGCCATAGCATGGACTGGTTTAAAAGAGGCTAAAACAGCACTCATCCATTGGGTTATTACAGCCTTGCTTATAAAAGACCATAAATCAACAGACCAAATGGAATTTAACTCATCCAGAAAACCTTCCAGTCAGGATATATGACCTGTAGCTCCACAAAGACTTAGAACAATTTCCTCTAAATGAAGCATTTAATTTTCACAAGATGAACTAAATGTAGAAAAGAAAATAGATTTAGCACAACAAATGGTCTGCATGTACTTAATTTACTTAATTTAGTGGGTTTTGCAAGCTAAGACCGATCTAGGTGCTTAAAGAACTACTGCATAGAGTCCCTTTATCAGCCTGTTCCCTTGAATCATGCCCTGACATGCCTCTATTTCAATTCTTCTGGGACAGGCTTTCACCTTAAAATTTCTTTGTTCCAGATTTACAGTCAGAATTATTTTTTCTTTTCACCTCCCCAAGACCATCAATCAAACCAGTTTACTGCTCCCAGTACAACAGATATAAAATTTCAAAGGCATCAAGTCCTACTCCAGCAGGTGCAAGCTGAAAAGACGAAAATAGAAACAAAGGGTAAAATTTCCGTAACACGACGTATTTCTGTGGGCTCTGCATAATGTTTGACCATTTTTTAAAAGTGTGTAGCTAAGTTGATTAGATTATTGAGTCTCAATGTCGTTTAACATTTGCAAAGTCAGCTGTTTTAAAGATAAAATCAAATTTTAGTTCCACTTTAACCACAGAGTGACAACTACCCTCTGATTCAGAGCCAAAATCTGTGCTTCCACCTGCCTGACAGCTCTCAGCACCATTTCTCCTCATCTCTATCCTTGTATATGTCTAGTAGTTATGAATGGTATTGCCTTATCTGTAGAGATCTGCTTTAGAAATTTTTTTAAACAAAATACCAGCCTGTCATATGAACACATCAGCAGAAATGTGTTCTGCCATTGCACCCCTTGCAGTGCTTTCCCCAGCAGGTGCTGCTCCAGCAGCAAGCAGCACTATTGTGGCGATGGGCAGTGATGTTCTGCTGGGACCCAACAAGACAGCAACCAACAGGCAAATCACACTGTGAGAGCAAGTGTAACAGGACTGAAACCAATTTCTGTAAATTGAGAAACTTAGATCTTAAATACTTCAATTACCTTAACTTCTGCTACTGATTTCTGGGGGAGGTGAGGTAGAGGCATGTGTGTTTTGTGTCGTCTTAGAGATTTCCTTTCCAAAGCAGGGACTGTCTTCCTACTAGTTGCTACACACTCACAAAGCTAATTCCCCTAGTAGGTATTTTCACAAAACAATCTCATTATAAGCAGAAAGAGAGTATAAACAGAATAGTCATTTCCATCATTTTAATGCCCTAAAACAATTTCAGACTCTCTACTTTTCTGTGAACACCACTTCATTGTATTGACTTTCTCTGCAGATATTTTAGTACAGAGGAGCTAAACAAAGTTTTCCCAATCATTTGTGTTCTTTGAGTGAGACAACCTAACTATCATTTCAGCATACAAATTGATAACTTATATCCTCAAAATTTAGAGGTACCTGAAGCCAATAGGCCCTTATCAAATTGGACTTATTGAAAGCTGTGATTTTCATTTTTAAAATTGATTTAATTCCCAAAGATCTGCATGAGCCTTGACACCACTAAGCATGTTGGCATTTCTCTAAAAAGAGTAATTCCCACAACTACAGTGTGAGGTCCTGCACAATACATGGTTTAAGGAAGAAAAGTTACTATTGCTTCTGTCCCCTCTGCAGGTCAGCAGCTATTCTTCCTCAAAGACTGGAAAGAAGCCTTGAACTTACCTGCAGAATAAATGTCATAATCATTATCTACTCTGGTTTTGGGTTGCTCTGTCCCTGTTATTGCAGGCTTCCGTCCTCTCTACCTCACTACTTATTGGACCAAAAAAAGAGAGAAGGTACAAGAGTGACATTATAGCCTAGTAGTGAGATCTACCAGCAGGCAAATTGGAGTTGAGATCCTCCTGTTGATTCACGGTCTAAGAGAAGTGCTTACCTCAATACTGTAAATCGGGCTGTGGAGCTTCTCAGTAGACAGACGCCACGCAGTAAACCTTAAATAAGGTACTTAAACCCTAGTGGCTGTCAGCATTTCACATTCACTGCTTTAGACCATTGCTTTCCAGCTCTGGTGGACTGCTCGCCTCTTATATTAAACAGTATTCTATGTTCACAGCATTCTCTGCGTAAATTTTATGTACATCCTATCTCAGGACGCGTGGTATTAAATTCCAAGGTGCCTAAAAATTAGGTACTGTGACAGAAACCTTTTGTAATTGACTCCTAGCATTCAAATCCCGAAAACTGGAGCATGGCCTGAGGATTTTTTTCTCTATTCTATCTTTTGAAGCCCACAGCCTCAATCAAAAGGTCAACAAGGAGAATTTTTCAACCACAGGAGATGGGTGACAGAATGATGCTGTGAACTAGTATTTGCATTTCTCTCAGAAGACCACAAAGGTGAAACCCTTTTCCCCTGAAAGTCAATGACAGCATCTCCATTTCATTACCTTTGGGGACGGGGGCTCAAACACAGCCTTAAGTGAAAAGAAGTTATATTACCATGGTGGTTCTGAAGACAAGGGGCAGCAAGGGGAAAGATTTGGATGGGAAGAGGAAAAGGAGGGTGCCCCTGAATTCAGTTTACTAACTAAGATACGTAGAAGAAGCGAATCTTGTGGTATAAAGTTCCAACAAAACTGCACTTCTTAGCAGTAGTTGTGCTGCAGATGAGCTAATGTAAAACCAAGTCTGATGTAGTGGGATTGTGATCATCATGTCAGTAACAGTCAAAAGAGTATAAGCATAAGGCTATATGGGATCAAAACAGTGATTTATTTCATTTAATAGCTCTGTTAGTGATTTCCAAGAATAGGTATCTATTCACCTATACATATTAACACCTTCTACTAAGATTTGCCTTAAATTAGAACTTGATTAGGATATTTGCTTTGTAGGAAACTTACCAATATATCTCAAAGGAAAGGATATGAATTCACACCCACAAGACAGAGATGCTTCCTAATTCTAATTCTTTGGTAATCTGCATGTGATTATAAGCACTCAAGCATTCATTAGTACATCTTTTACAGTCTAAGAAATTTGCTATGGTATTCCTATTTCCCATCCAAATCTATCACTTTATGAAATAATATTAAACTCTTAATCACCAAACTGAGCTTCTCAGATTCTTTTTCCTATTGCAAAAAAATCATTTCTTTTGTTACTTCGAAAAACATTGCCTTTCACTTTCCTTGGGTAGCCTCTGATTTTAGCCTTTAGAAAAGGTCAGTACTCTTAATCCCTTCTTGAAAAATCTATTACTACTTTGATTCCTTTCTTTATCATTTTTCTCCCAATTTTATCCAATCGCTAAAGATATCTTTTTAACAGCAACCTCTGAAAAGCATTATCAATAAAAATCAGTTCAAATAAGCCAAATTAACTAACCCTCCAGTCAATTACAAAGGAGGAAAATAAGTCATCCAAACATGGAGTATGCCCTACTGTTTGTTCTATAAAGTACTGGATTTTGGCAAGCTTTTGGATGTTGTAAAAAGAATAAATCCACTGGGGTTTTTTTGTTATAGCTGGTCAATAGGTATTTCTGTTGTACACAGATGATCACGTTTTTTTCCCATGTACATGAAAGCCAAGAACATTCAGAAAAATCACTTACGCAGATTAGATTTTCTTGCTTATTTCATATGGTATACTGCATTGTGACTTTAGTGGACTTGTATTTGGCAGTCATTATGTTTAGATAACAGGTGCTGTGTATGTGGTTGTGCCTGGTATTAAACATAAATAAACCTTAGTTATAAAAGTTAGATTTAAAGCAAATTTTTAGCTGCTTTGGTGAATGTGTAATATATTATTTTCACATATTTTAACCTATTCAGTATTTGAAAGCTACTTCAAGTAAAATGAAGATTTAGAAAAATACTGAATTCTGGCTATATAGTGTATTCTATAGAAAGCATATAATTTTTTATATGCTTTTTTTTTATATATATAATTTTTTTTTTTTGAGACCCCACCTGGTGTCTGGCTTTGGAGTCCTCAACACAGGAAGGACATGGATCTGCTGGAACGGGTCCAGCGGAGGGCCACGAAGATGGTCAGAGGGATGGAGCACCTCTCTTATGAGGACAGGTTGAAAGAGCTGGGGCTGTTCAGCCTGGAGAAGAGAAGGCTCCAGGGAGACCTTACAGCAGTCTTTCAATATCTGAAGGAAGCTTACAGGAGAGCTGGAGAGGGACTCTTTGTCAGGAAGTGTAGTGATAGGACAAGGGGTAATGGTTTTAAACTGGAAGAGGGGAGATTTAGATTAGTCTAATCTAGTCCATGTTAAAGACTAATTCAGAATTAAAGTGGTCTTAATTAAATTTAGCTTTATTATTGCCAGTGAATTCAAGCGACTAGCATTGCAACCATTTCTATTCTGACTTGAGGCATCTATACAGCCATTCAACATTACTTAACTAATCTACTTAGAAAACTAATTAGGCTTAATTTTCCTGGATGTTCTCAGATAAATAGGCTCACAGATATGTACTGCGTAAACCCTACCTCGTATAAAACAACAGAGTGGAAATTCAAGAGTGGGAATGCCTACAACTTGTTCTATGACAGGGGAGAAATCAGGGATTGATGGTTGTAGTCAGCATCACTTCAAAGAGATGAGCAAGGGGTCATTTATAAAAGTCAGTTCTGTTGAGACAGACCAAACTCTCTCCAGTTCAGACCTGCCTTGTCACATCCTTAGGTTATAAAACAGTAGGAAATTTTGAATCAGAGCTATGCTTCTAACCAATTTCATTAGTAAAGAGGAATTTGAGACATGACTGGAGACTATCAGGGAAGTAAATAACAAAACTGAGTAGGTTCAGAAAAAATAGAAAGCATGAAAAATTAGAAAGCGATAGACATTAAGATAGATTGTGCTTCTAGGAAAATGGACAAGTAACTTATTTACCAAAAAGGTGATCAGAGTATGGACAAGATTTTCTAAGGCATGTAATAGAAAATGGGTTTCAAATAAGAACTGGGGAGAGGGGAGGGAAAGCACACAGCATGAGGGACATCTTTTAGAGACCTGCAGATACCCAGGCTTTGATAGACTGTGTCAACACCTGATGCCTTAAAAAAGCCACTCATTTCTTGCAGAAAGAGAGAGACAGACAGACTGAGGATAGTGAGCTAAGCAGAAAAAAAGCTTCCACAGAGTGAGTTTGAAGGAAAAACTTGATTCACTGCTAGCAGAAAGTAAAGTCTGCAATAAATGGACCAGGGTGGAGAGAAAACATACTCATAACTGAGAAGCTAGTACTGAGGCTTAGGGATGAGCTGTTTCATGACAATTTGAAGACAGTCTTGCAGTAACAGTATATTGATTTTCTGCATTCAGGGTGAAGTATCCTGCTTATGGGAAAGAAATACAATAATTGCAGCAGAGCAGTTGTCATACGCTGTAAGATCAAATGGAGTGCACAGAAAGTTTGGACTAAAATAGAGAGTAGAAAGGAATCTTCTGCAGCCCCTGAATACTGCTTTTCTTTCAGATTTTTTTTTTTTTTTTTTAATTTTGGTGGAAGATGGAAATATAAATCCTAAATTCACATTTTAGATTTCTTTATCTTACATACAAGTTTGGATACTGTAAATATAACTTGTTAGGAAAATCAACCAGACAGTTACAGATTAGAGTAGTGCTAATTTTGAAGAATAAAAAACTATCCTGAATAATGAAAACAGATGTACTGAGTTGTTTTTCCCTGATATCAGACTGAAAATATAATTGAGACTGCATGTGGCAAAAAAAGGCAGTATCTTTATATGTACATATGTATGTATGTATATATGTAAATATTTATATACCCAATTCATTAAGGTATTACATTGTTCCCCAGGAAAACATTTCTACCCTTCCCAGTGATTGTATGACCAGAATTGGACGTGTGCAATACTACTAAATTATGTCTGTTATGGGAAAGGGAACATTTGGAGCTGCTGCAGACCAAGACCGTTCTGCAACTAAACAAGCTAGCAGAACATGTTTATTGCGTTTTCATGCAACAAGATGTCTGTGAAAAGAGTCTCTGAAAGGTACAGAACATGCGGTTGGAACAGGTTTCAGAATAAATGGCATTACATTATCACAAGTTATAGGTTTTAAAATTAACAGCAAATTAATCTGCTATTAAAAGAGCAAAGGCAGATGGCAAGTGTGAGTACCATCATCTATGCTCTGCATCCACTAAGGAAATGGAAGATGAAAGAAACATTTCATCCTATAAAGAACAAGAATGAAGAAATGAAGGTTATTCAAAACATAACAAGGCAGTTGTCTATAATTCTTATAAAGCTAAAGATGGACAGTCAAAATTGTAATGAGAGATTTTTTCCATACTAGAGCTGATGAAAATGGAGTAAGAATAATTAGTTCCATCACTCAGAAAAGATGATACTTAAGAGCACGATGTTTCACCAAAGAAAGCTCATCTGGGTATTAAGAAATTGTGTTATTTCCAAACATAGTAGGTAATGGCTACATTACATTACCAGATGTACTACGTTTATAACATAATGATTCAAATCAGAAGAGATACAAAAGGGAAATCGGAAGCCCAGATATCTGTTTGCCAGACCTGTCTTGTAAAAGTAATTTTAAGTTTGCATAGTAAAAAAAAAGAACTGAAATTAGTTGAATCTTTTAGGGAATGTAGAGTCTTAAAGCAAAATAGAACATTAAGGGTGATTAACAAGTTTTGATCACCCCGCTTGTGTTGGCACATTAAGTACTTTAGATTAGAGTTTTCCATTTATTATACCAATGCTATTTAAAGAAAGATTCAACAGAAATTTCACAGAAAGCTAAAATTTACAGCAAAGTTTCTGGAAAACAAAAAGTGTTACCCAAAAGCCCTTAGCGCAAAACAACAACAACAACAAAAAAATATAGCTAAATTGCTCTGTAGAGTGCTTCCCCTGCAATGCAGTTTTGTCAGATGTATAACTACTATGCTTGCATGGTGACACTTTAATGACTGAATTTCCTTTTGTCCTAAACTACAATCATTAGCTGCAATCATGCCTTTAACTGGAAATAAAATGGATTTCTAACACTGAGATGCTTAATGTGAAAGTCTTTTTGCACATTAAAGCTATACACTGTTTAGCTAGTGAGGAAATTAAATACTAGACTCAGGACTACCATTCAAGTAACCACCAAAGGATCTTATTACACCAGAAAAATGAACCCACATCTTTCACTTATTAAGGTTAATAGGACTTATGAATGTGAAAAACAAAATTGGATCTAGACTGCATCTATTCACATATCACCAATTAATTAAAATGCCATGGGCTCAATGGAAAATGAAATATCGTCCATAAGTAAAAACGCTGGTTAATATACGACCACCAGCGTGTCAATAGTATAGGAATAAGAACAATGTTGGACCTCTTTGGCTCCACCCACATCGTTGTGTAAAGCCAGTCCCAGGCCAAAATAAGTGCTTGAGTCAATTGCTCCCATGTTAATGTGCCCTCAGGACTGACTATTATCTGCAGAGGAAAAAATCTCAGTCATATTCAATGCCTAGTGTAACTTCCAGTGCACGTCTATTAGTAGTACAGATGGCGTGACATGCAAGACAGCCTCCATCTCTCCTATTCACCTTGCGGTGACAACCTTTCTAGATGGTGAAATATCATCAGGCCTACAGATCACTGCAGGCTGCCTACAGCAGACAATACTGCCACCAGAGAGTAGGAGCACCTTTATCAAGAAAAAAAAAAAAAGTAGGGCCACTGCCCACACCTTGCCTCTGCCCATGCAGTCCAAATGACCATACAACATGCAGTGACTGTGAATCCACCTCTGGTTTATTTCCATCAGCTGCAGAATAGTCCAGGACATAGTGCAGATTCAGGGAAAGCAGCCCTGAGGAGAAGGACTTGGGGGTATTGGTGGATGAGAAGCTCAACATGAGCTGGCAATGTGCACTGGCAGCCCAGAAAGCCAACCGCATCCTGGGCTGCATCAAGAGAAGCGTGGCCAGCAGGTCACAGGATTCTGCCCCTCTACTCTGCCCTTGTGAGACCCCACTTGGAGTACTGTGTTCAGCTTCGGAGTCCTCAACACAGAAAGGACATGGACCTGTTGGAAAGGGTCTAGCAGAGAGCCACGAAGATGATCAGAGGGATGGAGCACCTCTCCTATGAAGACAGACTGAGAGAGCTGGAGTTGTTCAGCCTGGAGAAGAGAAGGCTCCGGGGAGACCTTATAGCAGCCTACTAATATCTGAAGGGAGCCTACAGGAGAGCCAGAGAGGGACTCTTTGTCAGGAAGTGTAGTGACAGGACAAGGGGTAATGGTTTAAAATTGGGAGAGGGGAGATTTAGATTAGATACCAGAAAGAAATTCTTTACTGTGAGGGTGGTGAGGCACTGGAACAGGTTGCCCAGGGAAGTTGTGGATGCCCCATCCCTGGAAGCGTTTAAGGCCAGGCTGGATGGGGCTTTGAGCAACCTGCTCTAGTGGGAGGTGTCCCTGCCCATGGCAGGGGGGTTGGAACAATTGGATCTTTAGGGTCCCTTCCAACTCTAACCATTCTATGATTCTATGATTCCTCTTCCTCCCTTCTCCACAGTTTTAAAGAGGCAGAAGAATTATGAAAGAAGTGAGTGATGGACACGGTGACAAACGCTACTTTCTTTCACTGTCCTGCATTTTTCTGTGGATTAGATGGAACTGGTGAATGATGCTTTGATGACTGTTTTGAAAATAACGTATAGGGCACCTAGAGCAAAAGGGTAGATGTTGGTTTTATGAGTGATAATAAATACATAATAAGCAATACATGGTCACCAGAGACTGTTATTTTTTCCTTTTTCTGCTAATTACTGGTTAAAGAAATAAACTTTCAGAATCTTATTTCTCAGTCATTGAAATGTCAAGGAAAATTATGCAGAAAATAAAAGCCATAGGCAGTGTAAGATCTAGACAAATTACTGGTGGGTTTTGCAGGCTGCAGAAATTCCATTCAGGAAAAATCCCTTCTGGTAAAGAAATCTCTTAAGTTCATCTTAAAAGCCTGGACCATGACTAACTATACTTCCAACAATCTCTCAGAAGATCTCCAGAAGCCCACTAAAGACAAAACCCAAAAGCAAGTCATTGTAAAAAATCCACATCCCTCCCTCATTACTCATTCATTGTCTGTAGGACTGTTAAAACTAAATTTAGCAGCCAGCAGGCCATGTGGAATTTATTTGGCTTATCTGAGAGTATGAACAGGAGGAATCAAAGTTGGGTGCACCTGCAAATCGACTTCATTCCTAGGCAAGGAATTTCTAACAGGATAACTCTGCTTCATCCTCTATGTTGTGTTTCAGGTACCTTGGTCTCACTGAAGACAGATTCATCTTTGTTTTTAACTCCTTCCTTAAGTACAATGAAGGTAAAAAGGATCAGTCAGAGGCTTTATATATTTCTGGCCATTGACAAAAAGAGCATATCAGAAATAAGACAATATGAACTCTAACTGAAAGAGAATAAAATATTTATTACTATTTTATGCCTACTTTACATCTTAAAGTTGCTTTTGTTACCTTTGTTATTGCACTGCTTCCTTTATTTTCTCAAGGACAGATTGTGACTCACACTGGTTTGCAATGCTAAAATAAAATCGCATCCAACATAATGTGACAAAAAACCACTGTTTTCAACAAAGTTATATCAGCTTATTTCAACTAGGGAGCTAGATTTGTAAGTTAGCTTCAGTTGTCCATTTACACCTTTTTAAGTTAAATGAAACAAAATGGGACATATATGAAGACTTCTTCATGTTTGTTTTTCTCACTTGGTAGAACAAGATCATTCTTTAACAGCTAGATCAACAAAGAGATATAAGCATCTAAAGTGATAGACACAAATCCTAAATCTGATGTTTGTATGCCCCAAACAGCCGCTCTTGGGCCACTTAAACCTGAAGTTGGTTGTGTGCCTGCCAGTAAACACAATCATATGACAGTGCTAAACAACTTAATACCTACCTCTCTCCTCACAGAAAAAAAAAAAATTAGATAAAGCATTTCCCTGGTCTCTGTCTCCTCCAAGGCATAATTTAGTATTTCAGGAAAAGAGGTTCTGGTCTACAAAGTGTTTGAGCATGAAAGCACTTCTCAGGAAACCAACTAAAGCTAGAAATGAGACACTTCCTTTTATGAGGCAATCATATTATGTACAAGCAATTATTTGCAAGGTCAGAGCTAAGCAAGTGACTCAACTTCATGACTAGTCCTCCCACGCAGGAAAAGTGTCACTGGGTCCAGTTCCATTAAATATGTCTCCTATGCAAAATAAACAGCTTTAAAGAGCCATATCCACACCTTCACCACACTCAGCAGTTGGGTTCCAACCAGGTCTAATCCTCTGCTCTGTTCAAATCTCTTACTGGCTTTTATGTATAGGTGTTTAGCAGCCTAACTCAGCTGTTACACAGAGATCTTGGATATTTATTATACAAATCTGGACTCCGAACACCTCAAGTTAAACATTACAAAGTAGAGCCTAAGTGGCCTTAATGCCAGAAAATGATCCAGAAAGACTTTGCAAGCTGCTAATACAGGACTTTGTGGAATTCATATTTTAAATGCAAGACTGTGATCTTCAAATTCTAGGCTTCAGGAGTCAGAAAACTTAAGGGGCTTACATAGATTTGGCATTTACATATCAGATTGCAACATTATCCTTGACATGAGACTCTTGTGCAAACAAGCAAATGGCACAGGCTAAATAGTGAGGTGGTGAGATGTCTGGTTCCCAGTCAAAGCCATCTGCCAAACAGTGCAGACCCAAACAGGTACTGGGCTTAGTAACTCAATAACTGGAGTTACTTCACATACTGATAGGAACTGGAAGTGAAGTTGTTTAGCCACTTTCATTAAAAAATGCTGTTCACCTCTTGCATGAAATGCCACTCTCCCCAGCCACAGAGAGACCACCTTTAGGGTACTGTCACCACCCACAGTAATTCCACCAGGACATGCAGTCAAGAACACAACAGCAAAGAGCTAAAGAGAGAGAACAAGTCATGGCGAAATCTGCTTCCAGACAAGCTTTTAATGCAATGTGCAATACATTAAACGCAGAAGTTTCCTTCTCCACTCTCAGACATAGACTTCAACCATTAAGCTAGACAGCACTAGCTTTTCCCTGCTCAAAGTAATATCTAACCATCTGGAGCAAGGCTAAAATTCATTGAAGTGGAGAATAATACATTTAAAGCTATTAGATCACATAAGGACATCTATTATCCAGGCAAAATGAAAGACAACAAACAAAATCTAAAGCATATTACTTTAAATCTTATCAGATCAGAGAAAGAGGGATGTTTAGAAGTAAAATGTAGAAATATAATCTTTTCCAGAAGCATACACACAAATATGTATTTCAAAAAATTTAGCCTTTTGCTGTCTTCTAGGGAGAAACCTAGTTCAGCTATAACACTAATTTTTACACACAGTAAAAGATGCCTACGAATAGACCATGAAATAAATAGACATTTTAGCTTTGCCTTCTCTAAAAGACAAAGGCAGTTTATAAGCAATAGTAAATGGTGAAGAATGTCAGGTTTTGTCATTTCTATTCCAATTTTTCTCTTAACAAGGTAACTTTGAGGCAAATTTACAGTACAACCAGAAGGCCCAACATAAATCACTTAAGCTGTTTAAAATTACATTGACAGGAATGGAAGAAAAAGAAAGAAAAGATAGTAAAACTGCTTCTTTGACTTAATCATCAAGATACATATGATTCCCAAGGCCCAGGAACAGACCAGCTGGTTTTAAAATTAAGCCTTTTTCCATCAGGCATTCCTCCACTCTTTAAGGCTAATTGGCAGTGTGCACAGAAGAATTATTGAATCTCAAATTATCCACTTCTGATAGCACATCACATCTGTTTGTCTGTCATTCTGGTGATACACTGGGATTGTTGAATAATTTGTTTACAAATAGGAGAACAGTCTGTGCTAAAAGTTTTGCAGATGAATAGGTACATCTGGAGAAAAGCAACATTGCATTGATTGCCTCAGAATAGCCCAGGCATACTGAAAAACATCCTTTGCAGATCGTTAGCACAGAAGACGGTTTCTCTTCACAGCTCTGTTAGCTCCAGCTATAATTCATACATTGGCTCTAACTCCAAACAATGGTGCTTTTTTTCATTTACAACTAGCAATTCCTGTAGTGCCAGTATACTTTTTCCCAGTGTCAGCTTCTATCATCAAACTTATTTTTGTGGAATTGCCTGCACATGGCCCTTTGGGTGACTTTTGGAGGAAAGGTGCTGAAGATGTTTGACTGGAGAGCAAGCTAAGGACTTGTAAGAGACAAGAGCTTTAATAAGAAACCTCTGACATGGGTGGAGGAAAGCAAGCATCACTCAGCCAAAGGGACATCACTACTGAGGGAAAAGAAGCGTTTCTGTGTAAGCAGAGAAAGGAAATAAAACAGTGATTTCAATATATCCTTCTGTGTTTAATCTCTTCTTGCTGTAAGAATCATTTATATTCTGTCTCTGATAATTTCTAATCATAATCGTAAACATTTCAGCCCATCACATTATGTGTCTTCAAAAGGAAAGTGTTAGAATATTTTAGTATTTTTCCTTTAACCAAAGTGTTTCCTTTAAATGACAGGGTTATTATTCTGTGAAATTAGCAGCAACAGAAATCTTTTCAGTTATAGTAAAGTTAGAATAAATCCCAGAGCCACTCTGTACCTTTACGCATTCAAGCAGACTTTGTTAAAATCACCGCAACTCATTATCTAACTAGTAAATAAAAATCTAATGAGGATTTTGCTCACTATTAAGAAGAGATACTGCATTCTATTTACTTTCAAATTCCTTGAAATGCTGCTGATTTTTATATTTCACTAAAGCGTGATTTCAGAAATGCTAAGATTTCAATCTCATTCTGGTACCTATGTGCCTTGAGGTATTTGATCAATAACAAAGCACTCTGTACAATTAATCATCATATCCTGAGCTGGAGAAAAGAAATGTATTCCTATTTCTTTGGTGTTTCATCAGACATGTGGAAAATTAATTAATTCATTAAAAATCTTCCGTACTCATCAAGGTCTCCAACGTAGGATTCTGTACGGTGGAGGTGGATGCAATGAAAATCTTCAAGACTAATTTCAGGACTAAGTTATATCAAATTTAGAAAAATCACTTAAACTTTATAATAAAGAGAACTGAAGTCCATTTCTTATTCAAAATCAGCTTAAAAAAAAACAACTAACAGACTCCTGTGGATCCATAAAAAAGAAAATGTGCCTGTAAGAGGCCTGGTATTATTGTTTTATCTTATTTTATCTTATTGTTTTATTTACTCTACTTTATTGCTTGATTTGTCCAGTATATTGCTTTATTTTTTTAAATAGTTACCTTGCAAGAACTAGATGCAATTTGACTAGCAAGTATTAGGTGGGATGAAAGTAGCTGACATGTATCAGAAATACAGTGGTGAAGGACAGTACAGAAAAATGAGCAAAATTGCCAGAAGTTGGACTCCAGAAAAACCTTATATTATTCCCAAATTTCATGGTTTTACAATACACGGTTATTACACATTACCATGCCTGAATCTCAGCCTACCCAGGTCCCTACAAGCTACAGCTAGTTTGTTTACTTCTATCTGTCCAGGTACTGTGACTTTACTAACATATCAGAAACTTTTGAGCTCTAATTCCACTGCTGCTGAGAGGAACAAAGCTTCTGAGCATGACAGAATAATGTGAAAGATTCACAAGGCAAAAATGGAAAAGATAATAAAAAACCCAAACAGAGAGACTTAACTGTTCTCAGGATGTGACACCACAAACCAGAAGCATGGAGCTGGTTAATCAACAGAGTCACCCACACTGGCGAGAAGAAGAAAACAAGTAGATTAATGACCTGAAGTTTCACAGACTGAGTTCACACAATAGAAGACATACAATACAAAAGGCTGCATGTCAAAAAAAAAAAAAAGAAAAAAAAGAAAAAAGAAAAAAAAGAAAAAAAAAAAGAGAGAGAAAACATCTAACCTCTAAGTCTCTTGGGTAATTTTTGCAAATTTGATATACTGCCAAACTAGGTGAGCTCCTGTTCAACAAATACATCGGTAAGCCTTCTTCTCTCATTCAGAACCATATGTATGAAAACCAACACAATAGGTGCTGATGCTTAGTACTGTGCCACCTCATCAGCATCCTCATTCCAGAGGCATCTTCAGGAAGCAAGATTTATGTGCTAAGCACATTCTGAACATTCAGAAAATCATTATCCTTACATTGATGGATGCACAAAATGAAGCAAGGGCAAAAAGACAAGTAGACAGATGTGAGAAAAGGGGAAAATAATATGTAATTCATATATGTTAACCTGATTCACATAAAGCAATACAACTATGGTTGTTATGAAAAAGCAATTTTACGTAAACAGCTGAAGTGTCTTGCAAATAAAATACAATAAATTCTCTGGTGAAAGGAAATTCATAGAACAGAAATGGAGGTATGATTTCCACAAAATACTGTAAAGACCAAAAAAGATCAAGCTAAAAGGTTCAGTTACACATAGGTACAACATGGTTTTATAGTTACTACAAATAGTAGCTAATATGGATAAAGGAGAGGAAAGATACAAAGAAGATCACAAGTAGGGGGATCTGGAAAACTGCTTGTACTGTCCTCAGTGAAGCTAAGGATACTCTGGTTTGCTGCAGTTCACAAAACATGATCAAGAACAGACACCCAAGAGACAGGCTGGACTGCAGGACTGAACAGAGGGAGATGAATTTCACTGAATTCCACTGAATTTTTTGGAGTTGGAAGGGACCATAGAGATCATCTAGTCCAACTCCCCTGCCGAAGCAGGATTGCCCAGAGCTAGAGCATGTTACTCAGGACTGCATCCGGGCGGGTCTTGAAAATCTCCAAAGAAGGGGACTCCACGACCTCCCTGGACAGCCTGCTCCAGTGCTCTGTCACCCTCACTGTGAAGAAGTTTTTCCTCATGTTTGAGTGGAACATCTTATGTTCCAACTTATGCCCATAAATAGTACTGGAGAGAGATCATAAGTCATCAGCGAGGAAGACAGCTGACCAAAGTCAACTGAGCATAAAACATGACAAATGAAGCATTGCAGAAGTGTCAACAGCAGAGGACAGAGTTGAAGGATGACTTCAGTGGAGCTGGGCACAGACTAGGGGTATCCCTTGACTGTCAGTCAAGCAGCCAGTCTAGTTTTTGCATGTTCTTTCTGGTGTCCAGCCAGAACACAAACCATGGTATTAACACCCACCCATGCCTTTCTCTTCTTGCACAGCTGCAACAGAGGCAGTTCTGCTCCACTATCAGCTTTTGAGCACCAGAGCAGCTCCCCGGGCCCAGAGCATGCCTGGAGTGAGTGGCTGTATTCTTGCCACAGACCTTCCGGAAACCAGCCTCTACAGCAACCAGTGCAAACCTGGGAGAGCGGAGCTGGTGCTGCCCATCAGGTTTAAGAAAGGTACACCCAACCTGTAGTGTAGATTTTTTCCTGAATGCAATATTTAATACCAGGTTACTGTTTGCTTGAGACTTAGATGTAAGGATGGTAATGCTTTATTCATGCAGAAAAAAACCAAAAAATTACTATTACTTATCAAATGCAAAATAATTGACATCAACCAGCACAGAATCTTTCTTTGATCCACAACCACAGATCTTTCTTTGACAAATAGTACTTTGTACAACTATAGCATCATTTCTTTTAAATGAAACATAGCAGTAAATAACAGACTAACATCAAGAATCACAATAAGAATACAATTACCTGCTGAAAAAATCCTGCAGATAAGCTTGAGTTTATTGGACAACTATTTTATTTGCAGGAAAGTACCAGTAATAAACAATTGTTACAGACAGGTATGACAATTTTAGAGATATTTCAAACCTGCTTTTTGCTGTCAAACAAATGAGATTTACCTGTAGTGCAAATAATACTACTAAGACTGAACAGTCATTCTCCACAGTGAGAAAATACATATCAATCGAATTTCACACACATATACATTAAATTGTTAAATGGAAAAAAAAAAAAAGTGCATACCTTTCATTTCCAAAATACTTCAAGAAGACAGAAAATCCTCTGCTATGGTAATACATTTTCTTGGTACTAATTACCGAGAACAAAAAGAGCCACACACCTCAGTAATTATACAACTTCCTCTAGTGAGAAAAGCACAAAAAGTCTGATTCTTGTTTGCAAAAAGCCTCTTTTCAATGCTCTGTCTTTGAAAAGATAATTTGCAGCTGTTACAATGCTCTCTTATCCTGCCATGTATGTTTGAGCAGATTTAAATTAAGAACATTTCCTTGGTTCCAAATAACTTCTCAAGTTTCCTGTACCTGTTAAGAAGTAAAATTCAAAGTAAGAAAACTGAGACTATTTTTTAAAAAACAATCCATTTTCAAGTGGATTTATTTAATTTTTCTTTTCTGGAATAAAAAGAGTACTTTTGTTGGCATTTTCTGGAGTCAAAATACTACTCCGGCCACCTTTAGGTTTATTTCACTCTAAAAGATCTCATTCAGCTTTTCTCTTTGAGTTTGTGTAAGCACACACTGAGTTTCTTTTTGCCCGTGTTTAAATGCTATTGCAAAGGCACAAAAAGCTTATCACAAAGGAAAAGGCAAAACAGCTAATTTGACCATGGGTAAATCCATGCTTTAGAGAAGTTTAGACCAAAATCAATGAACAGATCAATAATTATATGCAACTGAGATCACATTTAACTTTTCTACCATAGCCCCTTTGCAGTTTAACGATGTAAAAAATGAAATTTTCCCAAATCTTGCCCTTCCCAGACTCTTAATTGTTCTGCTCCCTATGCTATGCTATGGAAACCAAAAGGATTCTGAATTGTGTGATTTTGTGTGTTTCAAAAATAGAGTCAGAAAATTAAAGGGAGTAACCACTGGGTCTTGTTTGGGGGGGAAGGGGAAGGGATGGGAAAGAGAATAAACTTTCTTCATTATCTCAGAATGATTCATGGTTTGAGAAATACTGGAATATCACTTCTTGTTTACCTTTCTTCCAAACTGAAGTGCCTGTATTCTGCTCCTCCTGACCATTTCTGTAGGCTCTCTTTGTCCCTTCTTAACTTTGCTATGTGTTTTATAAGACAGGAGATTTGCAGGTGCATTTAGTACTCTTAGCTTGGTAGACGGCATTTTCAATTGTGTGCTCTTCCTCTTCTATTCCTTGTCAATTGTCTCCCTGAGTGCTTCTAGTCATGTTCTCAGATATCACAGTCAATGACCTCTTTTCATTTAGGCTTATGTTAAATACACTTACAAGCAAAGAATTAAAACTCAAAAGATTATGTGTCAAGATCAGATTCAGAAATGCCAAATATAAAGTATGCATTTACGCTGCATTAAACCAAAAGTAATCTCTTCTGTCAGCCTGCAGAGCAGCAATAGTATGAGCTGATAGCGATCGAACAGGCATAGGCTTCCTAAAAAATGGAAGGCAGGCTGATTCCAGTTTAAGGGATAAGAGGCCACGTATCACTAATCCAGGGATAAAACCCAAGCATTCCAGAGCTGTTACAAGCACACCCTAACGTTTCCAAAAGCTGCATATCTTCGGCTTAATATTTACCACAGTGATTAACATCAAGGCCCTGGTAAACACATCTTGTGCTTAGGTTACACTGTGCTGAAAAAGAAAATAGCCCCCTCACAACTATACATTTTGGCATCAATCTGTAGGACCACTCCCCTTCATCAGCCAGACCAAGTTCCCAAGAACCAGTCTCCAATTCAGCAAAATAGCTTAGGCAAGTGTTTCAGTATAGATACTCGTATTATTGGGGTCAGGGACACAGACAGAACTCGCAGGTTTAGTTTACATGCCTAGTCATAAAGTGAGTGGGCAACTTTTGCAAATAAAAATAGGCATCCATGCAACAGGCCAAGGATGTGGCAATTACTTTCCAGAAAAAAGCACACCACAGGGTTGGTAATAAAATGCATGCTTGATAATAAAAGAGAAATAGATTTTACTTGTTTCTTTTCTGCTGATGTATTGCATAAGGTTGGACAAATCACTCTGTCAGCCCATACCATAGTTTCTCAGGTACAAGCTGAAGACAATTATGGTGACTTAAATTTAGGATGAATCTTGGATGGTTCATTTAAAAGGTTTTTATGCATGTCAAGTAGTAATTTTGAGTAAAAAATAATCTCAATCTCACAGAAACAATATAAAGCTGCATACAAACTGAACCATACCTTCCACAGTTTGTATTGCTGTCATTTGGTTATTGTAATGAAATGCGTGTCTGTCAGCAGCTACTGCAACATATACAACTGAAGAGAGAGTCAACATAAATATCTCTTTTTGGTTCACTTAAGCAAAGATTGCTTTTAAAAAAGGAATGTTCATTTGTATCTCCAAATTATACCTTTATCTTGCCAGTGGCTATACTAATCATTAAGTAGAAAAGATAATTATAGAGCCAATGGGAAATTCGCAGAGAGAAGTTGTTAGTTTATAAATTGATTTGCATTCTAACGGGAGTTTTATTATGAGGCCTGTGTAGCTGTCAGGAGCGGGCACCTGGAATGTGGTCCGTGGCTTTCTGCCACCCTCAGATTTTAGACCATTACAAAGCAGAACGCTTGTTAGGAGGTGAGGAACGAAAAGGCAAACAGTTCTCTTTGCTAAGAAGAGCAGTTTCCAATCAAGTATCATTTTTAGCACTCCCCCACAAGTGACAGAAAAGTGTAATGAAGCCAGTGAAGTAATGCTGCCTGTCTTCTGTTTTGCCAGTGTGGGCCATTCATTCTCTATTATGCTGGGCTGCAGCTGCCTTGTCTAATGAGGCTTAATGAGCTGTCTGCTACATCTCTCTGACATTAATGACATATGAAATTGAATAACACAACACCACTTGGAAAAAGTAGATGCAAAAATGTGTTGAAGTAAAAGAACCTGCATATCTGAAGAAGCACAGGAGGCATCATGCTGCTTCCTCTTCTCATTTGAAAATCTCTTCCTGCACGTTTCAAAAATTTCACTTGGAACATTGTTCAGTTTCTCATGTTATTATTAAAGATCTTTTCTTTTCTGTCCAAGTTCCCACACTATATTCATCACTGTAGGATCCCTGTGTCCGTATAAATGAGTAAACAACTAGTTCTTAACCAAAGCTTTAATAACAGTGGTTATTAAACATTCACCTTGACCTAACTTCTCTTGCTGTTAAAAAAGTTGCAGTATTTTCAATGAATATTTTCAAGAATGTTAATTTCTTGGTAACTCAGTTATGACACTTGGTAACTCGGTGATTTCCTATTGTGCAGAATAACAGGACAAAGACTACTTAAAGAACACTTAAACTTACAGATTGATGATTATGTGAAATTGAAGTGACAAATAGGTTTGGGATTAGTATTATGAGTACCAGTGTTCTCACTTACCTGGCGTAAATTGGTTACAACTGGAAGACTATTCCACTTAAAGGGGAAAAGTCCTTGGGCGGGTTGTTGAAAACACCATGGCTTTTCCTATCTCGCTGGCCTGCCTTGAAGTCCAGCCCAACTTTATGCCCTTCCCTTTACCCCAGCTACACAGAACAGAGAGCAGAAAGACTATTCTCAGTGAGACCTCAGCTGGTACAAAAACAAGCAGGACTTGCAAGATAGTTCACTTTGTCTATCTGATTCCCAGTGAGAAACCACTACAGTCAGAATAAGTTTTACAATAAATTAATTTCCACTTTAATATAACAACAATTGGGACAAGTTTGCCCAGGACTCCACTAAAATGAGCACATCTTGTCTGTAAAATCAAGAAAACAACATAAAAATTTTACATGTGGAAAAAAGTACTTTGAAATACCTGAATATAACCAGCTAATCTAGCTAGATCCATCTCTGTTTAAGGGCAATAAATGACTCAACATGCAGACTAACTCGGTTCCTACTGAATGAAACAGTGGGATCCAATTTGTCTTTAGTTAGTATCAACCCATGATATATTACCTCTGGCCACAAAACTAGAACTCTACCGGTATATTTATATCTATAAATTCACGGAAAGAGCATTTTTCTAAAGGGCACTATGTCAAACTCTCATTTTAAATTATTTGTAGACTCATTTTGTTACAGGAGAAACCTCACACACTTTCATAGAATAAAGAAAATACTAACAAGATGGGGAAAACAAGCTTCTGGTTCAAGAGAGAAGATGAGGATAAATCGATTTGTCAGACATTAATGAGTATGATTTGACAAATGTTCCTCCTTTTGAGATTCTGAATAAGTAAAACAAAGCACAGGGAATACAAACCACACAAGAACGTTTTAAGACAGAGTAACATCACAAAAAAGCATGGAAGGGAATGAGCATTATTTGACCTCTACAGTTATATTCTTGTGGTATTGACTTAAAATATACCATTACTGCCTATATACAATAAGGTATAATAAAGTTCTTTATTTCCTGTAATTTCTTTCCTGTTTTGAACTACTCTTTTCCACTGAGTTAAAAACCTGTGCTGAAACTACAAGCAATTCATGGAGAACTATATAGACTGAAGTAACCATAAAACCACATCCAGAGAAAAATGGCCTTCTCCAGAGGACAGAGCAGATAATCTAACGGAAGCTCCACAGGCACAGCCTACAGAGAC
Source organism: Arenaria interpres (assembly GCA_013399435.1). Taxonomy (NCBI): domain Eukaryota; kingdom Metazoa; phylum Chordata; class Aves; order Charadriiformes; family Scolopacidae; genus Arenaria; species Arenaria interpres. The sequence goes on along the minus strand of VXAK01019407.1, from coordinate 33,798 downwards.
CACTTGACTCCTATCACCTCAGCTAATGACTAAAACTCAGGCAATCTGAAGTGTTACTTTCAACCTGAATAATGTAGAACTTTAGAAAAATTCAGTTAATTCCCGGGGTTTGGTTTTGGTGTGTAATATTGTAATCTGATTCCAGGAGAGTCTGAGACACTTGAATTCTTTTTCTGTTAATATCTTCTGGTCTTTAGCTTGCCACTAAGTTCGGTTTTGATCAGCTCCCAATGAAATCACTGGATGCCCAGAGGAATAAGCACCCAAAATCTTAAGGCACACTTTAGGGAAATCAGCATCTTCCACAAGATTATGTCTACCTTTACATACAAATATAACTTTTAAATTCTGGCCCTTATTTTCTCAACTTCTAATATCAATTGGTTTGAAATTGGAATAATTACCCATCTTTCAAATGCTTTGATATCCTCACAAAGAAACCTCTATGGAAATAAAAATTCTTAACATTTCTCAACACTTCTGCCATTGAAAGCCAGTATTTTTATTATCATGACATATCCCCTAGGAATAATCACCTCTTATGTTTCATGATACAAGTAATTCATGTTTTTATTCAATTTACCCAAGTCTGTGAAGAGTATTTCAAGTGGGTTCCACCCTTGCCTACCTGGTATCAACCATATGGTAGGAAGGAATAATTACTCTTTATTAAGTCTACATTAAACTTTTCAGAGAACAATCTTATGAGATGCCATAAGGTCGTATACTTACTGCAGTCATTAATCTTCTCTGGGCATCTTTAATCAAGCATCTCTGTCAGAACCATTAAATGATGTTAGGCCTAAACTCTTTAATTATTATGCAGGTTTTTAGTTTTAAGAACCAATGTGTTACTGAATTATTTTCACATGTGAAATTGCTCTGTTTCAAGCTCTGGACACCCCTTAGAATCAGGTTCATCTTAAAATTATAAAATACATTTTTAAAATGGTTTTTGAATCTGTAGTGAAAACAGTATGTGACCACAACATGCTGTTTCTAGAATGACAGTGGATTATTCATGTCAAGAGGTCAGGAGGTGGATACCACATTTCTAACACAACAAAAAATAACAGAAATCAAACAAGTAACATTTAAAATTGGTAGCCAAAGTTCACGGAAGAGATAGGTATAAAATATCAAGACCCGAAAACAATGAACAGGATACTTTATGGGCTATTGGCATTGTTGCATGGTACTTGCAAAGGAAGCCAGAATAAGCACAGTTTTCATTCAGATTAATGATATGACTAGTTAGATAACATTTAACCTTTCAGTTCATTAAAGATTCTCTTAAATGAATCCTGGGTCCCTACAGCAGATTATACACTCATAAATTCTGGTTCCCTCAAAAATACTGCAGGTCCAAAGTAGCTCTTATTTCACATAAATCAAAAGGCACTATGTGCAAAATGACAATTTCTTTCTAATTACAGATCTGCAAATAAAATATATGCATTACCTTAGCACCTAATTGAACAATAGAGTATGGCAAAGGAATCGAACAAAGACAGAAATATCCAAAATATGACAAATAAATCAGGATATATTTTTCTTAAAGAATTGAAAAATGTCTAAAAATCTCAAGATTTGTGGAAGAAAATAATATTCTTAGTGACTTTTGAAAGACAAATTATTTCCCAGGGTGATAAGCAACAGTATTAAGACATAAAGAAAGACTGTTGGGTTTTTTTTCCAGTTGTCTGATATAAATTCTGAATGATTACAGCAATATATTATCAGGAATGGACTTTGTCATTCATTATTTCAAGTGCAGGGGAAAAACAGAGATCTCCTTATTAGCGTTACTAGCACATGAGTTCAGTTGTTAATATTGCTGATGCAAAATAAACCTATTCATAAACATAGGATCTAGAAAGTGTGTATTGATGATGTGCCCTACATATTACTTCTTACACTTCCCTTTTACATTGTCTGGGCCTTTTAATGACAAATTTTTTCTAGTAATAAAAGTATTAGAATACTCTTTGGTAGATATTCTCATTTTAAAATGCTAAGAAGCGTGAAAAGTACTGAGGAAAATTTATTCCATCACATATTTCTAAGGAGAAACCTGAAGGTTTTTACCTCAAAATCTTCTAGTGATTTATTTCCGACTGTCTGCATCTGAAATTTAAGAAAACACAACAAAAAAATTTTAACATGCTGATTTTTGTTGCTGGTTTTAGAGTTCTGGGTTACTTGAAACCTAAGACAGGCTCTTAACCAAGCTGAAGAACCAGATGCTGAGGGAAGGAGTGGCCACAACAGACATTTGCAGTCACTTCATTAATTTACTTCAGCCAGACCCATGCAAAAATATTATTCCCATCAGCACGCTGACAGCTATTTCATCTTGTATAAACAAGACCAAACCAGGTACTTCACACAGACAGTACACCAAGAGCAGTCAATGTGGAGGTTTCCCCCAAACCTATGACAAGGTTTCCTGTACATTCTCTGAAAACACTCTCCTTTTCATGCTGGGGCAACACATTGTTTCTGTCAGGATAACAAAGATGCCACTTCGTATCAATCAGGCTGGTGGATGGTTAATTGTATGGATTCACAGATTAATATTCTAGGATCAACAGTTTCAGAGGAAAATCTGATGTTCATCACTCCATTTCCTTTCCCCATGCACACTTTTCAACTTCATTAGATTTTTTTTGCTGATTTGTTTTAATTAGCAAATTTTCAAAAAAACCCAACAGCAATCCACTTCTGGGTCTTTACAAATTACTTTGTCAATGATGTTGACTTCTCAGTGTTGCAAACAAGAAACCTCAGCTAACAACGTGGCTACACTTGGTAACAACTGTGAAAAAAGATGGCAAAAGCAAGGACAAGAAGTGAGACACCATCTTACTGTTTGAAATTACAAAAGTATACAGGCCTTTAGGAGAACACTTCGGTTTTCTAACCACTATATGCAGTACAACAGCATTGTTTTATACAATTATTTTAGTTAGTCAGTAAGAATATAAATACTCATACCAATTACACTCACAAACTTTTATCATTTATCCTCATAATTTTTTCTAATTACCAAATAAAAAAAAATCGTCTTTCCCAATAAGGAGGTTTCACTCTAACTAATATTGGAGGGGGGGGTTAGTCATCTCAAATTTTCCTTTGGCACAAGGAAGTGAGGTACCTCATTCTGAAATCCAAGAGTAGGCTGGTCCTTCTGAAAACAGCTCAAGATGGTGTGACCTGCTTTTCTCCTAGCCAGAGGGATGGTGTGCTTGCAGCCACCTGCCAAGGGAATGCTCCGTCTCATGCTTCCCACAGAACAGGTCTGCATGCAATCATAGCCTGCTGTGAAGGGAAGCAGGGACAAGGGCTACTCTCACTCCAACCTGCTGAGGGAGTTTTATACTGCAAAGGGCAAACAAATGTCTCGTGAAAGGGAGAGTAAGAACAGAGTGTGGAGGGGGGAACACTGCCAGCAAGGATATTGATGGCACCACTGCAGTCCTGAACAGGCTACTGCAGATTTTGGTATCTGTGTCTTCCTGCTATGCTCCACCATGGGGGAAATTTGGCAGAAGATGGTTCTGTTGTTACTTACACGTGGACGTTATAACTTACATGCACAACCAGTGAGAGAGCCTGGAGGAGGCAGGCAGGTCTGGCACTTGGCCATATGCTTTTTCTCACAGACAGTACTGCCTTTCCTGAACAGGCTGCTGTGGCTGCCACACTTCAACAGGGAATTCGTCTGGTGCCACAAAATATCAGCCAAAATATCAGTGCAGTTAAATACGCAGGAATTAATTTGAATGGAAATAAGAATGATGGGCATCCAAAACCGAAGAAATTGAATAAGTAAAAAAAACCTGCCTTCCAAATGTCAGCTAAAATGTCTTTTCCTCTGGGCCCCCTAAACATTGTTAGAGGAATTCAGAAGGGGACAACAACAGATGTCAATGGAAAGATCAGATCCTCTGAAGAGAAAGTGTCATCAAAGGAGGTGAAGTATGGGTCCTATTCATAATACAATTTTGGAAATGCATAATCAGTCCATTTGAGGAAACTCAGCCAATGCTAAGTGAAGGACCCTTTCCATGCTAATGCAGTTCCCAGAGCTCCCAACATCTAGAAGTCATTACTAAAATGTAATCCAAAGGCACCATGCAGAGCCCATGTAATACATAAGAGTTTTTCTTTGTGTGAGAGACACTCCCTTGCAAGTGCTGTCTCTTCAAAGAGGTAGAGCATCAAGGAACCCAGAAAAGGGAAAAGGAAGGAAATGCGGGTTTCCAAGGACTTCCATGGCTGTTAAGATGGGGTTAGAGGGGCCAGTGGACAGGATCATGATGCCCAAGGTTCTGGGATAGTTGGGCCAGGCAAGAGGGGCCCAGCCAAGGGGGGCTGGTCAAACGTTGATATCCAAAGTTTTTTCAGATCTCTATAAAAGACTGATTACTTGAATAAAGATACAGCATAAATTATCAATTATTTGCCTTTCATAAACTGAACTAGGAAATTTTCTTGCAACTCTTTAGAAAGTGAGAGCTTCCATATGGGATTCCACAGGAATCAGCATTTGGTAGCCAGCAGTACCTTTACTGGAATTTTAGTTTAAATATTGTTATCAATGCAAAGGCCACACAGCTCAATAACTCTTACGTGATGAGAGCAGGACAGTCATGAGGACACGACAGTCATAGAAGAGCTTGGATTTTGACTGTTTGGTTGTTTTGAATAGTTTTAAGTCACATATTCAAGAATAAGAAATACAAACTTACCTTATCCTTGAAAGCAGTGGGTTTGGAAAAGATGCAAATGTCATATTGTTCAAGCAAATACATTCATGTTTCCAACATGATGCTTCCTTAAGATGGATTTAAACAAACCCTAGCAGCATAAATAAGTCATATGAGCGCTCACTTGATTCTCCCTGTGTATGAGACTAAGTACACACCACAGTACTTCTACAATGCATATAATTGTATTTTGCTACCCATGCTTGAAAAAATATGCTTTTCAAAAGACATAGTTAATGAGGTCTGAAGAAATCATCTAACAGAGAAAGATGTGAGGAATTCAGTGGGCTTAGTTCATCAAAAGAAAATTGAAAGATGACTCAACAGAGAATAAGCACCTTTGTGGGCATGAAAAAAAGGATATGAAAATGTTTTTTCATATCAGGAACTGGGACCCATGCATAAGAGAAAACCGACCCCACATCAACACATCTGGAATATTTCCAAGAATATTAAATGAACATTAAATAAGCTTTCCTTGCATAACAATCAGTGTTAGGGAGTTAAATGAACCATGAAAAGCAAAAGAAGCAAATTTCTTAGTCCTTTGTTCCTCTCAGTTACTTTTTCTAAAGCATGAAAGGAATCTTACAGAGACAAATATGTTTAATTGGTTTATATTTGAAGCTTTAAGCGAAAACATTGTATAAATAACCCTATATAAACTTCACATTAACAGAGCAGGAACACTATACCCCAACTGTACTGAAGATGTGTTTTTATTGCAGCTGTAAGTATGTGATAAGATTCAAACTTTAGTGGCTGCTGGAGGTAAGAAAGAATTGGGAATAACATTGGATTATTTATTTTTAATTGCATTCTCTTCCTTCATGTGATGATGATACACATTACATTCATTAGAGTGATATATATATTATTCTGAAATTTTTGTGAGAAAATTTTACTACCCACAGAGGATTTAGAGATTATCAAATAATCAAAAATTAACAGAAATACAAAAAATACAATACAGAAATGAGAAAGAAAAATTCAGGTGAAAAAGTTAGGATTCCATGTTTCCAAAAGACAGCTGAACAGCTTTCTGACTGGCAGAATCCTCAGAGGAAAAAGGTTACACAGTAACCAAGCAAAAACATATGATAAAGGAAAAAGAGTTAGCATTTGAAACAATGAAAAAGGATGGGAAAAGAAAGCATTTCAAGCAAATTCAAAGAAATTTGCAATGGAATTTCAAGAAGAGGTTGGTAGTTCTGAACAGAAACCTTTTTTTCCCCCTGTTAATAGTCAAGAAGTTTGAATAAAAGTCAAGAAGTAAGAATTACCAAAATTCTTACAGCAGTTTTCACACTTCGAAAATCAGCAAACATGAAAAAAATAAATATCACAATCTCTTTGCAGAGCTTGTAAACAGTGGGAAAAGGTGTCTAGTCAAAGAATAGAAAGTAAGTATTGTGTAGCTACTTAGACAACACAATAATATAATGTAATGTTTTCGTACATATTTAGATTAATGCTGCCTTTATGTAACACTCATTTTCTGGCCTGCAGCACGCAAGCTGCCTTTGTAGAATGGTCCATGTGGGATTCATAAGTACATTACTTTAAAATTACTATGATAAGTATAATAGTGCTGTCATATAAAACAGCTGAACATTTTACTGTGTAAATCCATTCTGTCCCCAAAGATCAAAAAGGCAAAGAACCTTGGAAGTAGTCAGCACTGAAAGTAGTCATGGGAGAAAAGTAAAATTTGTCGCTCAAGAAGCGCTGTAGAAGAACGTCAACAGCTAAAACTAGGACTATGAACACAGAAAGCACTGGCGTGCACTTATCATCAACTCTGATCAAGTAGAGACATGTGACCAGGAGTAGGTTGAGGGCATGAGTAGGTTGGGGACATGGTATTTTGAGGAGGCAGGGGAGAGGGAATTTCTCTTGTCAATTTACATTTTCTTCTCTCATTATAATCTTATATGTTTCTGCTTTTTCTTAATTTATTGAAATATCTTCCTATAACCTTCCTATTTTAATTTCAATTTCTTTCTTCCCTAACTCCTCATATTTACTTCACATCTTTTCTCTATCCATATAAGAGGAAGAAGGGGGATTTTTAGAACAGTGTCAAGCAACTTGCTTATTGTTAATGGCATATCATCAGGTTGCATTATCCCCTCTCTTACCCTTCAACTTCAAATTAAAAAAATTAGGAACTGTACCTTTATGTTCTGAGACAGAGAACTGACAAACCAACCCAGGATTCTTAAATGGATTCAATTCTGCACTCCTTTGCAGTTTCAGAGTAGGATCTGGTGTTCAAAAAGTTAGTTGATTCATGCAGTACTGCACTGGTAAATCTGATGGCAACCAAACAAGAAAGGGGCAAACATGGTGTACCTGCTTTTACCCTTGACTACATACTTAGTTCAGTGTTTCTCAGCACTGTTACACACTTGACATTTTTCACCAAAGAGCTGTTTTCTTCAGCATCTGAGGAAGCATAAAGTCCGCTTCACTTGTAAAGCACTTGGTAGATTAAAATTAATAATACCATTATTTCTGATTCTCCTCTTGTCCAACTTGTAAGAATCTACGATTGTTTTTAAAATTAATTTCTTTCTGAAACAGTGGAGGAAAAACTAAAAGCTGTGCTGCATTCTGCTGCAGTGGACCAAGGTGCTCCTCGATGAATGTTCCACATTCACCTCATTGAATTATGCAACACCTACAGACCAGGGGCCCCCACAGACTCTATGCGAGGGCCTATATTTATTGTCTGCAGATACCAGGCAATGGTGCACACCTGGGTCTCAGCCTGAAGGATGTTCAGATTCAGCTGGACACTCACCTTACTCTGGGAAGCAGAGGTGCCACAAGCTGAATGGGCTAGATACAGACTGAAGGAAAAAATAACAAGTTTATGGGAAGTGAACAGAGGGGCCGGAAAGAGAGTGCAAATCTCCAACTTCCCATGGCACTGACTAAAACACCATAATTTCCCAGTTTAAATGTTTTGGTTAATATTTTGTATTAAATGCTTTATTTTCTAGACTGTGCTAAACTCTACTGGCTAGACTTTACTGTTTTTTTAAAAAACACTGCTATGCTTTGCTTTAGATCTGCCTTAATATTAATCAGAATTGATTTCACATGGGTGTAGCAGAAATGCAGGGATTGATTATTACGTTTTCTTTCTTTTAATGGAAATATTAAATACATGGTAATTTTATGGTGAATTCTTTTTCTTGAAAAAAAATATGTTTCTATCTCATTCCTAAAGCATTCTTCATGCTATTAAAAGGACTGAGGTTACTAATAAATATCCAGTTTCAACTTCATTATGAAAATAAATATGAATAAATATGAAAAATAATTCTTTTTTCATTATCCTTATGAATCAGAGATGCCAGGCTACCTTTATATTATTCTATCTTGGTAGGAAGCATTCACCAGATTAATAAAGAACCCGTTCATTGTCCTTTCAGAAAATAAAGATGTCTCCTCATACTTCATACTACCTTACAAGCTAGAAGTCTGTAAGATGTGTGGAAGCCTTCTGTTTTTTCAGCTTTCTTCCAGAACTCTAGTAGTGGGGTTGCAGTGATTCGGTTACTTTGGGGGATCATTTTGGTTATACAGCTACCAGCACTCCCAGTGGGTGAATCCCAGTAATAATTGTATTTTACCTGTGTCTGCGACAAGCCAGAGAAGATGAGAAGATCATGTTTATGTCTCTTATTCCCCACCAGTCAGTCTTTGCTGTGTGCCTGGTGATCACGTACAGTCAAGTATATAGAAGAGGCCAAGTGTTTCTCAGCATGCAGGCCCGCTACTGTGTTTTGCCGCAGCCACAAGAAGAAGGCACGCTGGGATCCTGCCACGCAAACAGTGCTGAGGAACGTAACTGCCCTCTACAAAATTCTGCCATTTCTAAAATTGTTGCAACACAACCAATTTTCTCATTCTATTCTAGTTTTATTTTGCGAGTCCTATTTAGCTAGAAGTTTCTCCCTGTTCTGCTTAAAAAGACCCATTCTAAGTAAGTGTAACGCAAAGTATTTTAAATGTTTTCCTTAAGGCAGCAATTAAGCCTCAAAAACTTTACTACTTTATAAATGAGCTTTCAGTTTTGACTGCTTTTCTGTAGAAGACATCTAATTGTTTAAGTCATTAATAGACATTTTCTAAGTCATTCCCTTTTCCGAGAAAAAAGTTTTGACCATAATTACTGATCACCTTTCTTTCATTGATTGTGATTAGTCGGTGGATCTTGTTTTACTGAATTAGTCTACTTATTTCCATGATCCCATGAATGCTTAGACTGCCTCCCAAGACAATCTGTTTGTATAAGGTGAGCACTCATAATTCATGATTGATCAATGCAACAAACCAATCTCTGAATCAGCACCAGTATAAAAAACTTTTCTAACAGCTTCTTAAAAGTGCTAACATCTTGAAATTGCAGAATAGCCAGATAGATATACTAATAGATATACCAGTAGATATACTAATAGATCTTTTCTAGAATTGCTATTGACTAATTTGACCTTAGAAGGAAAACCGAAGTATTTTTAATGAAAAGGAAATCTGAGTTGTTAAGAAAGGTGATAAATGAGGGTGCTGCTGTAGTAGTATTTTCACTTCTTGAAAAGATAACACTGCAAGGAATCAGTAAAAAGTAAGACATCAATAATGGAGTATTCAGACCAATTAAAATGAGGTCAAATACAACACAGCCAAAAGGAGAAACTACTGTGGAAAACCATTAAAATGCCTGCACCATGTTAAAGAGATATTGGATGCTTTTAAATGTAGCAGAGAAAGCTTCTGTTCCACAACACAGTAATTCATATGACTGACTTTAAACTTTTTTAACAGAAACATGTCTTTACACTACAAATGTTTAAAATTCCTTTAATTCACAAGTCCTGAACTGAAAATAGTAACAGAAAATAGGATGTTTTCAGTCACGCCTTTACAACAACAAAAAGGAGCACACAATCTTCCCCCCACACCCTTGTCCTGTAATTTTCCTTCAGGAAATCTGAGGAAACACATCCCTTGGCAAGAGAAACTGAGCAGTTTTAAATGTATTTGCTTCCAGTTTTGTTAGGGAAGTTTCAGGGGTATTGCACACCCCAGGCATTCTCCTCCCCCTAGGGACACCACAGCTCAAAGTAACAGGAGTTACCTTGACTTCAACAGCTTCAGTGTTTCCAGGCATTTTGTCTCTCTCCTTACTGACCATCAATGGTCCTCACAGTACCTGACATCTGACACTCACATCAGTTTCAATACTGGAGGCCTTTGCATTTTTCATGAATGCTCAATCCAAAGCACACAAAATCCTGAAGCATCTACAGCGTTGACTGACTGAGAAGAGATTCTGAGATGGGTATTTATAATTGAAAAGCTTATATTTAATTTATAAGTATTAATGAGGTGATGTTAGTTTCTAAAGAGATGTAAAAGCTAGACGTGAGTCACATGAAAGACACAACTTGGCCTGCTTTTTGTGCCACAGTGTCCATACATATTTCCTTCTGAGGAAAGGGGCATGTTTATAGGACCACAACCTGAGATAAAGAGATCAAGAAAATGAGAATAAAAGCAAGATTTTTAAATTTTATTTTATTTTTCATTAGAACCCTATATACCAGAGATTTCCACTCAGATGAGGGTAAGCATTTACCTTATGTTAAATTCCTGCAGAAGATACCCATAAAACTTTGCTGCACGTCAATGCAGTCATTATACCGGAGTAGTATTGTTACTACTCTTTCATTCTATGACATGTGAAATATATGCATAAGGCACAATAAATTGCACACCTGGTCTCTAAGGAGTGATATTATAGCCCTTACAGCAGCTTTGTCACATCCCAAACACTTCCAGAACAACCTCATGAAATTCTAAGAACTGATTTAGCAGAATCTGTGCGGCACTAATTGAAGTCCTCAGCATTGCTGAGGTCTGTCCTGTCAGCATCTCCATATGCTCTTCCCCATGTGGAAAGTCTGCCACTTCTCAATATATTTTCTGATCTTTTTGTAAAAGTTACTGTTACTGGGGGCAAAATACAAGTTAATATAAAATAAATCAGTGTTTAAAATATGCAAAAATAATTTTAAGTGGATTTTTTGTGTGAACATGGTTTTTAATCTTCCATCACGGAATCATTTGGCAGCTCACAGACACAGTGGCCTTATTACCTTTTTTGTGTGTGTGTCATCTTACAAATATTAGACAGGACAGAAGAAAAGAATGAGACCACTGAAATAACTTAGAAAATTGTGTACATACTTGGCAGCCCTTCCTGAGGGATAAGCTTTTCATTAATGAGGAAAATGAAACCCAAAATTGCTGATCTAATAATAAGAGAATGCAGATAGGAAAAAAAAGTATATCTAAATTGCTTATCATTAAAATGTCAATTTCTATGATATTTTTCTTCAGAATAAGGGTTCATCCTTGGAATTAGCCAGAAAAATTAATTATCTCTGCTTTTAATATGAAATCTACACTTTCTATTAGTGTACACATTAAATTAATTTAAGGAATTTTGATTCTGCTTCTGAGTTGTCTAAGAGTAGCTTAAAAGTACTGAGAATAAATATGTACTGGTGTCAAACTATAGAGGAAGTCAATTTGTCTATTTTCTAGTCTTATGCCTTCAGGAAATACTAACAATAAATTTTGAAATTAATTCTTGTCTGAAACAAAGTTTTTCTATACAATAAAACTTGTTTTCATTGTAGGAGTCATAAATGTATTTTGCAAGTTTAATGTCTGACAGTGTACTTTGTGATAAATCTTGACAAGGTGACAATGTGCATTCGTTAAAAGAATATTCAACGTTTTAGCTGTCTGTTCTTTCCAGATATAAGTATAAACAGGATTATATTGTGATAGCGATGTGATAGGTTACAGGAGGATCTTCTGGGAAACAGAAAGGTGAAGGTCATGACAGCTGACAGGGACCAGAAGAAAACAGAAATGAAAGCAGATTGTCGAATTTGTTTCATAACAGACTTCTACTAGGAGCACTAACACTCCTGTTGGACAGCACTAGTCTCTTTAAAACAGGCACAGAACCACAATCACGGCTTTGTCATGTAGAAATTATATACTCGGATTATTACCTTTCAAAAGGAGTTGCTCTATTCCTTTTAATGGATGAAAGTAATAAAATTTAGATCTTAGAATTATTTTCAAAATTTTTGAGAACTTAGGAATTGATTCCAGGGAAAAAAAAAAAGTAAAATATGTTATGCCAGTGTTTAAAGCCTTTTCCATTTCCATTACCTTTCTAAATCACACTGTATCTGACTATACGGACATGCAGCCCAGCACCCTGCATTCAGAATGAGTTTTCTCCATAACTGGATGCTTAGGGAAGAACATATTTGATGTCTCCCTCTAACAGAATCAAAGAAATCTTGCTTGGCTAGGAGATTCACCCTCCCACCCAGAGATGAACTTTGAAAATCTCCAAGGGTGGGGATTCCTGGATAACCTGTTCCAGTGCTGCACCACCCTCCTAGTGAAAAGGTTTTACCTAATCCAGGCTAAACCTCAGAAGCCACTATTTAGTCCCTTTGTCCCTTGTACATAGTCTAGCACATCCAATCCCCATCCACTCTCACCAAGAAATTAATGATTTTCTAGACTCTGTTATATCTGTATCATATTCTTTAGTAGTAATTTTTATATACACATGGAGAACAGTTAAGATGTTTCTATCACACAAACTATGACTGCAAAACAAGTTTCCACAGAGGTTCAACCACATACAGAATCTGAACTTCGTTAGGAGAAATTAAACAAAGCAAGAAAGCCAGTCATGGACACACTTTCTTCTAAATGCTTCAAATGCTAACTTGCTGATGCAAAACAACAAATTAACCCACTTTATACAAGATAGATGAACAAATGAGGAGCAGGTACAACAAATACAAAACTCAAAAGAGCAAAGGAGTTTTCACGTTAGAAGATGGTTATTCAAACCTTTAACAAAACTAGGTATGAAAAGGGATTATTATTTACAATTATACTATTCCTTCTGTAATGAAATTAAGCTTTGTATTTTGCATTGTTGACTTCCCCCTCAATAAAATTGTCTTTAAATACACAATACTGACATTTTTCAAAGGCTATTCTCTTTGGAGAAAAGCAGAAATATTTATCAGACCAATACTGTCCTCACGAATTTTTAGAAATGAAGACGCTATTTTCCTTAGAAATTGATTAACTTTTGGGGCTGTACCACATTATTGTAACCATTACTTTAATATGAATGGTGGATTCATATTTTCACTTAGAATGTAAAGACGTATGGGTTTTACAAGACTCAAAATAAAATAAATCTTTTCTCCTAATTTTATTCTTAAGCTTATTTTACACCTCCAACCTAGACCAGCTTGATTAATTTGTATCATATTAAGAATAGAGGTGAGTTGCAAAAGCAGTATACGGACCTCATCATACACATTACTACTTATATGTTTCTCAGTTGTCCTTGGGTAAGCATATATCTGGAATAATGTTCATTTTGTCATAACAATTCATTTTGCCCACTCTTGTCCATTTACTTCCTGGAGGGCCATCCAGGATTGTGTAAAAGTTTTGTAGGTTGGTTCATTCATTTGTTCAAGTATGCCACCTCCTGCCTGCTACATTTATTTGGAACCCTTGATTGCTCCTATGCAATTGGACATGCATGTATCATCTCTCTGTGCATGTCAGGTCCACAGAGGAGAAGAAGGGAACATGTAAACTAGAAAAATGGCACCCTAGATCCAGTTGCCCGAGCCAGAATTCATCTTGCCCCAACATGTTTTCCAAGTTAGGTTAATTCTGGTGCATAACTTAAGCCCCACTTGCTACAGTCTTGTGTTTTTCTGGAGCATATAATAATTTACATATGGTAAAGAAACAGGGATCTCAGACAACAAAAATAATCCAAACCCTGCAAACACAAATTTAGCTACAGAAATATACAATGAGCATGCAAATGCAAAAAGAGCAATCAGATACTGAGACTAGGACTCAGGGACATCTGAGTTTCATCAGTCTACACACCATAAGCACAACAAATAAGTTTGCCTACTGGTTCTAGGTCCAAGTTGGTCAAAACAATTTCAGCATAGATGTTTCTACATGCAAGTCATGGTTAATTTGCAAGACGGATAACTGAACCACATTTCATCAAGAGTTGACCATACATGCAAAATGTTAACCATAAAACAGCCTTGTACATAAATTCCTTTCACAGCTCTAGTTTTCGCAGCTTACATTGCCCCAGTTGATAAACTAAGCAGCAAACAATAAGAGGAAAACTTAATGTGAATTATATTCTAGCAGTTTTTCCAGGCAGAAGCACATTTTGAGCAGTATTATTCAGACTAGCCTCTCAGAAGCTTATTTTAAGCAGTCTTTTTTACCTCCGTTGGATTCCTATGGCAAGGAATTTATAGCCTGCATAGAAACGATCTGGGTGAAATATGCATATTAGTATTGCAAGTAAATGAATTATCCTGATTTTAAAAAAAAAAATCAAATAACTCCAGATAAGAGGCTACTGCAATTGCAGGCTGCACAAGGATTTCTTACAAAAGCCTTATGACAAAAAAATTAATTATACATCAGTTCCATTAAGCATATAAAAGCAACATTTTTACAGACGATAAATTATATACTTTGGAGATCACCACGAGCAGTCAGTACTGCGAAGTCTCTAACTATCCTATATTTGCATACCATTTAGATGTCAAGGGTCATTCACACAGGTGAAGATTTAGAAAGAAATAAAAATAATTATTTCCATCTGGATATTAACCATAATGTTCTGTGACTCTCCAGAGGGAACCTGAAATCATTTGTAGAAGTAAAATTTAAACAAGAAATAGGCTTCTTAAATTGCAAAAGACTATCAGTTAAAAAAATTATATTACATTTTCATCTGAAATAATCCAGAATTTTTTGGCCTTTTTTATATAATCACTTCCAAGTACTGCAAAGTATGCGATATTAACCTCTTGATTTGGGGCAGAAGTCTTAGCAAATAGAAAGCAGACTTGCCTCATTATAGTCAAGAATATTGAAGGCTGAGCCACGGACAGGTAAATTCTGAGATGATAGGTCTGTCTTTACATTCTTATATTTAAATTATTATTAATTCTGCACTTGTCCAAGCATAAAGAACCAGTGGAGAAAAGAAATTCAGTGTCTATATTTCCTATTCAAGCTCATTCCATTCTGCCACCTCTACTTAAACACTGAAAGATTTTCCAGGTGTGTGTAGAACACTACAAACACTACTTTCTAAAACATTGTGCTCTGGAGAAAGAAAAATAATAATTTTGCCTATTGCTTGAATCAGCTTAAAGGAGGGTACATCACTGAAAATCAAGGAGAATAATATTTTTAAATAGCTAGGAACTACACTGAGTTTTGAGTTTTAACATTATATTAATATTCAATAGCAACAACTTGGATTATTAACACCTTAGGGTAACATTGTGAAGCAGTTAAAAACAGCTCAGTTAAAAAAAAACTCATCAAATATATGAGGCCACTTATTCTAATACAGATTTAGATACCTAAAATTTCCACAATGTTTTACTTGGTGCCTGAAATTTTATCTTCTTTGGAGAGAGCCAAAAATCAACTGCCCGCTATATGGTCCAGTCATACTAGCAGTTTATTTTCTAGTCAATGGATATACTTCTTTCCCTCCATTAGGATGGACCCCATGATAAAAGGACATCCCTTGTTGTCAGCACTGAGCAGCTGCCTAATTAATTTAACTTTAATTTCTTCTTATGAGGAAGCGCCTGTAAGTGCGTGTATCAGCAGCTACAGTAGTACGCAGTCTGCTGCCAGAGGGCAGAGCCAATAACGCAACTGAGAAAACACAGATGGTCAGTTGTCGTCCTTTCCCTGGCACTGGGAAAGGGACAGGGAAGGCAGCACTTAGCCTAGCACGGGCATGCTACCACAGGACAGAACAACAGCCTCTCTAGATGCCACTGTTTAAGCCAGATGTCAGCCATTTTGCTACTTTCCCGCTGATCTGCACGATGGGCACAGTAGGGCTCAAAGCTGAGAATAACACTTTCTTCACAGTTACTGCAATTTATTAACCTCCAAAGAAATATAGCAGCAGTTCATGAACTTTTCTTTCTTCCATTTAATTCACACCATGTTTTATTCACTAGCAGATTTGGCAAGATTTTAAAAAATTTCAAGCCTTTTCATTTTACTTTTCCATTCCTTGAACTGCAGGAAGCAATTCTGTCTACGTAGAATTGAGAGTGTCCACTTACTAGGAGCTCCTTAAAAAGGTTTGATATTCCTGGATGTTACTTAACTTCAGTATCTACTTTATCATAGTAATATTTTCTAAACACTCAAAATCAAATTATCCATCTTTTATTACAATGTGTACTTAACTGTAACACAGTGAACTCAGATGTCAGCAGCTTTTCCCAGCCAATTCAAGTTATTTTCACATTCCTGCCTTTTCTTTGGAAAACCTTCAGGCCTATTGATATAATTATCACATGCTAAAATAACAAAAGGCCCTCCTTCTTTGCTGAATTCTACTTTCTGGCACCATGCGTTAGAGAATATGAGCTGCAGGAATCGAAAGACTTTAGCATACCAATTATTGATAGAGAAGGGACTGTGACAGATTTGGGTTAATGCCCAAGACCTAATCTTAAAGCGATTCATAGCATTGTTCTAACATAGCTCAAAAGCTGAGCAGGAAGGAGAAAAGATGCTAGTGCTAGTCAGGTACTTCTTTTGCTCATGAACCTGGATTCGTTAAATAGAAGGATATTTTCCCTTGAAAGACACAGAGTGAA
Source organism: Arenaria interpres (assembly GCA_013399435.1). Lineage (NCBI taxonomy): Eukaryota > Metazoa > Chordata > Aves > Charadriiformes > Scolopacidae > Arenaria > Arenaria interpres. The sequence goes on along the minus strand of VXAK01019407.1, from coordinate 17,198 downwards.
GAAACAGTTGAAACACGTGTCTCCGTCTGACACAGCAAACTACAAAAATGCTAATGTTTTCCAAAGATTAAAAGCAAGCATATTCTCTAAATCGCATACACTAGGCGAATATTGATTAAAAATGGAAAAAACATTTTTTGTAATGAAATGGAGCTTGAGGGATTTTATGCAGCGGTAGTTTACTGGAGGGGAAAAAAAGAAAATAAAAAATGAATATACTTCAAAAAAGCTTGCTATGCATAAGGCCAACTGACTTGTCCTCCTACACATTTTTTTTCCTTCTCAGTTATGTTGCTTTCAGATGACCTGGTAAGTAGGTAGCCGATGAATTTTTCACCTTTACCTATTCTGCTCCTGATATTATCCCATTGTAAACATGACCTTTGCTGTCCATATACTGAATCTATGTATAGTCCTTTGGCCTTTGCTCAGGCTTTTAGCTCTTTAAGGCTAGAGACTATAGTTTTGTTACTAATAGGTATGGCAGCTGACACCATATGACCTAAATTCTCAGTTTGGATCCCCAAACTCACTTATAGCACAAAAATAACTTTTTAAAATAAATCACGAAAAACTTAAAAATTAATCTATATCTACCTAAAACAAACAAACAAAAAGTGCTTCATAAAAATTCTAGTTTTCAACCCCTTTCATTTAGAAAGCTATTTTCGGAAAAGCATGTTATCTGTGTACTTTCAGGACACTGTATAGTATCACAGAAAAATACTGGAGCTACACTTTATTTCACATGCTATTTTTTTCATCTTGTGATTTTTTCTTTTACTTCTGGACTTTCCATGCTATAATTATCCCCGGATGGTTCTATTTTCTTTAATGCATTCAATTCATGCAGTTTCCTTCCGTCCTACTAACACTCCATAAAGAACAATTAATCACAACCTTTTGATCTCAAATTGCATGATCCACCATTATTTAGCCACCTTTCAGTGTCCCAAAGGTCCTTATTTAGCATATATCTAAGAGACATATTTAGTCTATGTAACTGCAATTTCTACTAAGCAACACAGCAACTAAATCTTGCATGCAAACTTGGATCATTTACACAATGGATTGATAGCAAAGTCCTTTAGTTTGTTGTAATTGTAGATTTTTGAGCTTTTTCCCCTTACATTTCAGAAATTTCAAAACTTTTTCCAGAAGAACTTGCAGTCAGATCTTCCTATCCAGCACCAAAATGTATAGGTCAAACCTTTGTAACCGCAGATCAGGCCGTGGTTATGTTATTACAAAAGCAAGCTCTTCATATCAAAAATTGCCTCAACTCTTGATCTCCATTGGCTCAGCAGAGTGATGTGGTTTGGCTACGAGAGATCTCCAGCAACTGCTGAGAAGGGTCTTCTTTACCACCTATGAGAGACACGTTCATTTGCCTAAAGAAATACCCAAACAAATAGAAAGATAATTGTGAAGAAAACTAGATAGAAGAAATCACATAGGTAGTTAAAATGCTATACAGACGACAGAAAACACATTAAAAACGCATTAAAAGTGCCTTCAGAAAAAAAAAGGAAAAAAAATGAGGCAGCTGCAAAAAAATCTCATCTATAAATGGACTTCTATGCTTAAATATATTGCACAATTTGAATAAGAAGTGACTGTAAGATGATATAATTTGAAATTCTATTTGCAACCAATCCTCTATGGTTTAGCATGTTTGAGAAAAACTGAAGAAAACTGAAAGAAGTAAATATACATACAAAAGTGACTATGACTTAAGAAGACAGATTGAAGAAGCTACATTTATGAGCATAACTATTAGACAGATTTAATCACAGAACATACCCACCCATGCTCTCTGTGACAGATGTCTTATCCTTTGACAGAGAACGTTCTGGACAGAATCATGAAATTGTCACAGTTGGAAGACATCATCTAGTCCAACTCCCTCAACTAGGGCTGCCTAGAGCACATTACTGAGGACTGCATCCTGGTTCACAACCTCCCTGGGCAGCCCGTTCCAGTGCTCTGCCACCCTCAAAGCAAAGAATGTTTTTCTCATATTTGAATGGAACTTCCTATGTTCCAGCTTGTGCTCATTGCCCCTTGTCCTGTCACTGCGAACCACTGCGAGTCCAGCTTCATCCTCCTTCAACTCACCCTTTAGATACTTGTAAGCATTAATAAGGTTTCACCTCAGCCTTCTCTTCTCCAGGCTAAAGATTCCCAGTTCTCTCAGCCTTTCCCCGTAAGGGAGATGCCCTAATCCCTTAATTGTCTTTGTTGCCCTATGCTGGACTCTCTCCAGCAGTTCCCTGTCTCTCTTGAACCGGGGGGCCCAGAACTGGAGGCAGTATTCCAGTTGTGGCCTCACCAGTGCAGAGTAGAGAGGGAGAATAACCTCTCTCAACCTACTGGCCACACTCTTCCCTATACTGCCCAGGATTCCATTGGCCCTCTTGGCGACTGTGGCACATTGCTGACTCACAGATAGTTTACTATGTACCAGGACCCCCAGATCCTTCTCCTCAGAACTGCTTTCCAGCAGGTCCACCCCTAACCTATATTGGTGCCTGGCATGGCCCCTCCACAGGCGCAGGACCGTATGCTTGCCCTTGGACACCACAGTAATACTTGTTTTGGCTAATAAACAAAGAAATCAATATACGCTCTACTTTAGAAAATAAAAAAACTTGGAAACTATTACATCCTCTGAATACTTTGCAGGTGATTGTGTAAGTAAGGGGAATCATTCAGTGCCTCTGAATATGGTAGGAGTGTTTTCAAAGGAGCTAGAGAAAGAAATTAATGTAAATCATGAGCAAAATGCTATTATTCATTAGTAAGAGTCCTGTAACAGTAGGAAGATACTACAAACGAAAATATTCAACAACTTAAATAGCACATTAGTGGACAAAATGAAGGGATTAACCTTGTAGTAATGCACAGGCCAAGGATAATACAGTGTCCTTTTCTTGTCTTCCATTTTCTGTTATCGTCTCTGTAAAAACCATAGACTTAAGCTTCAAAGTTTTAGGGAAAGGAAAGACATAAGAACAGAGCATTGGAAAAAGGTGTAACAAAAGTCAGGAAACACAATTTTAAGTGGAACAATATATAAAGAGGTAAGAACTTCCACAAATGAATCACACCTCAACTACTCTTCCATCTTACTGTGCTTTTCCCTCACCATTAGTTTCTTTGCTGAAATCAACATGTATGCACTAAGACCACCAGTTTTAGAGCTCTTCTCAATTCTCTTGGCACTCAGAGGTAAACAGCGACAATTGTCTCTCTGCTATATTCAATGAAGGGTAAGAGTTTCTCCTGAAAATTACAGTTTTACTGACACAATCAGTAAATTCAGCTAAAAGCTTAAAAAAACACTAGTGTACACAAATATGTGTTTAACTATAACCTTAACTATCACATGCATAAGCACTATAACTTAACTTCTTGGATTTAAAACTGCAGTTTTCAAGAGACAAATTATTACCTGCTCTTGTACATTACAGAAGTACACAGGATACATATGTCAATATTAATTTCTTGTGATACAACTATTAAAAGCAGTGAATTGTCTGTACTGGTTGGCTGTGTTCATACTATGACACTGCTTATTCTACACAAAAATTTGAAGAAGTTGCATTTCTCACAGTTCACGAATTTTTAATAAAATCTAAGAATTCACTTCAATTTTGTTAAAGTCTAAACCAAATTAAATAGTATTAACTTGGACACCACAGTCTGTATCATGCAGTATGTGGCTTGCCTGAATAATATTATCCTGTTAAAAGTGCACACTAGTGTCAGAAACAGTATGAGTCACAGGAAATGCATACTTTTAAAATAAATCAGTCTCCTATAACACATATTCTTATTTTTAATTTCAAAGTGAGTTTCTTTTCTTGAATTGGATGTGTTAAGTGTTAAGAAAGAGGCTCTCAGTGGCAAGTTTTTGTGCACTGAATGGAAGAGGAAATGCCAAGTTTCAAGGACTCACAAAAAGTCTACAGCCATTGCAGAGGGGACAGCATGAACTGGGCTCTGGAGGTCTGCCAGAGCCAATTAACATCCTTTGTCAGCAGTGAATACTAATCTTGCAAACTCTAATGAATGAGTTCTTAGCTGTAGGAATTTACTTCTGTGGAAGCTATAATTAATTCAATAAATGAAGAATTTTCATACTTAAAAAGACACTTTCTGCATCGCCATATAATCAGTAGATTTAATCCTGAAATCCTGAAAGACTCTAATGTTTAAATGTGGCTTCACATATATATGTTAAACAGCATATTGGATTCAACAGCAAGGATGCCGCAGAAGCTTTGTGACATAGAAGCTGAACTTAAAGAAACATGTTACTATTATTCTGGTATGTACCTATAAAGTCCATTTGAATTTGCTTTCAAGTCAAAGGGATCATAAAGTATCAGTCAGAAATCATCAGCAACACATTTCTCAACAAAATGGGCAAAACCAAAATAGTGTGTAATCCTGAGTGTCACATGAAAACTATTCTCATGTTGTACACTCAAAAAGGAACAACATTGCAATCCCCCATTTCTAAATCTCACATACAATTCCTAGAAAGGCTGATGGAAAGTGTTTTATTCAGTTGTGCCATATAAGGAGGAAACAAAGCTGGAACGAATACTGCAAACTGGGGGCTGTGTGGTTTAAAACCTGAACACAAATTGTAACTGCTGTACCTGTCCCTCCCACCATCATCACCTTCCCAGCCTCTGGCCTCACATATTGTAGAATTTGAGATAATTTTACCAGAATCCTCATAAGGACACCAATTTCAGAGTAGGAATATTCAAAATCTGCTGAACTGAAAGCCTACCTCTTAAGAACACAGAATGAGTATTTTTAAAGAATTATTTCTTGAGTTATGATTCTTCTTAGTTATAACTGAATATTGATACAGCCAATTTATTTTATGACAAAACTGTGGCCTGCACAGAAATGAGGTGGAGCAACAGAACAGCAAGAAGTCCAGAGGAAAAACCAAAACCAAACCAAAATACTTTCATTAGGGAAACAGCAGCTTGATCCTGTTTTGATGTGAATATAATTAATTCAGGGATTAATAAAAAGACTCCATAACAAAGACCCCAAATGCTACAAAACCCAGCTTGTTTCCATTCTGAATCTTTCTTTTTATTTGTAAAGACTGGCATTACAATTGAAAAGGACTCAAAATGGAGTGATGTACACATCATTGGTGTTTCATGATGCAACTGATGGAGTCCCTGAATGGATATTGCTTCAGCTTCGCTTTTAAAAAATAATTTAACGAGAAAATCTTCAACTCCACTATTGATCACAGGTGGCAGAAATGAAAGAAAGAAAAATAAAGTAAACGAAAACTACTGTCAAGTTCATAACATATACATTTTTGGCTGATGACACTGTTTCCAGATGTACAATAAAGCCCACAACACTTTATTACTATGGATATAATTATTGTGAATGTTTTTTCATGTTGATCAACTTGCTTCTGAAAGTTGTTTTTTTGATTGTTTTAAACTTGCATAATAAACATGCAATGAAACATTTCTTGTTAAAGTGTTTTTTTGCAGTCATCTCGTTTTCATACAAAGATTTCATAAAGTTGCAGTGTTGTATCAGAGCATTACCAAAATAAAAGCAAAAGCTAAAGAGAAAGATAAATGTGAAATGAACTTGATGAGAATAACCTAATCTTGTCCTGAGACGCTCCAGTCATATTAAAAAGATGTGCACAACCAAATCCCTTCCTCCCAAACTCACTAAAACCACAAAATAAATATTAACTTGGAAGAAAGGGAAGACAAAGAAAAAAAAATGATGTCATCATGCACTCATCTTCTGCATAGCTCAACCCACATATAGTAAGGCACTATTTCCCCACAACTTAGTGTCCACAACAATCTTCTACAGTGCTCTGCGAACTACATCCTTCCAGGATGATGAAATAAACATTGAATGAGTGTTGCTACCATGTAACCCCAGGTGTGATCTTATAGACAAGGGCATCATCTGGCAGTTTCAGAAATAAGCTGTCTCAAGTCTCTTCGTGTGTGCATGTTATATATAGGGTTATCTTTTGTGTGTGCAAGTGTTGGTTTGTTTTCCAGAGTTGCTGTTATTTTTCATTGTTCTTTACTCCAGTGTTCTTAAAGCAAATACACAAGAAAATAAAAGCACAGTTGGGTCATTAAAAACAGAGCTTTGGTGCTCCAAAAGCACACAGCATTGGGGGTTTAAGAAATCTGTTAGACATTCCCAAAAGAATTGGGAAATGCATGGACATATTTTCATCTGGAAATCCTCATCTCTGCTTAGTTGAGCTGGTCTTCGTATTGTTTTCGGAAGCAATCACCAGCAGGGAAAAACTCCCAGCACCGTTCTTGATACATTTTCCATACATAGGATTCCTGAAAGAAACAGAATTTAAATTATTTAACTTGATTCAATGAGAAACCACCACTATGACTCTTTTTTCCCCTTTTTTTTATATATTGCTTCACTTTTTTGATTCTGTGCATACCAGGTTGTTGTATATCAATCTACAAAATCATGTAAATGATCTTGATCAGTTTAGAGTAGCTTTTAGATTTTTGTCACCTAGTCAAAAAGCACTAGAGAAACACATAGAAGAGGATCACGTAATTTAGTTCTTATTGCACATCCAGGAGCACTGTAAAGCTCAATTAAAGCTGGTCACAAGACAAATACCAGGACAAGCAGAATATTTGCTATCATAAAAATTTGACTGAATTTCCACATCAGTCATTTCAAAATGTGTCTACACACAATACATAAACCAAAATGGCCTTTAAATATATATCTTAGAAGAGCAATACTTTCCAAATCAGTGGTGCGTTGCTTTTGAGTTTTTTTCCGATAATTTGTTCAGGTAAGGCCCTGTCTCTAGGCAGACTGGAGGATAGTAAAGGATTATGTCAGTTTATTTCCATTTTAATCACACCAGTTAAATGTGCTTATTGTTATACAAATTCCATGGTAGAAAGGACATGTTACATGTTGTGTAGTATGAAGTACTCTCAATTTTCAAATTATCAGCCAGTAGTATAAAAACAACAGTTAGTAGAAATCTGGCTTTAGTGAATATCGTAGGACACACTTTATGCCAAGAAAAAGCAAATAAAAAAAAAAGACTTTCTAAAAAACCTCATCTAATCTTAAATTCTCAAATGACAGATGGATGTTCAAAAATAGCAAAGCAAATACATAAAATCTGATACTGGAAAAGGCTGAGAAGATTTATGCAAAGATGACTATAGTTGTCCACTACATACATCAGAGTTCAGAAAGTGTAAGCTACAGAGATTTATAGCAAATCATCCCTCTGACCCAAAATCTGTAGGGCTATGTATACGATGCTCTTGAGGATTTTTCTTTTCTGGTCTGCACCATGGGAAAATTTGCTTAGGCAGTCACACGACCATCACTAGAAAAACACAGTAGTCTGTAAATCTAATACAGTTTTTTACTGACCTTAAGTATAGTTATATTAAATTGAAGGAAGCACCAGAAGTTTAAAAGAACAACAGCAAAGAAGAAACCTCCAGGTAAAACTACTCTCACAAGTTCGATTTTAAATATATGCACAAGCTCCCTCATATGGACTTATTCATATGGACATAGAATATTATATATAGATAATAATAAGAACACACTATTAAAAAAGAATCAACATGGAGAAATGAAGAGTGCTGCTTTCTCAAGATGCTTAAATGTTTTGTTTCTCATTATTTTTGTTTATAGTCTGTTTTATATCTTATGGAAGCAACAATTTAAGAACAGTAGGTCAGATAACAAGGTAGGAATAGAAAGTACTATGAAATAAATAAATATCTAATATTAAGCAACAAAAGTCCTAAGAATTGTTTAAAAGAATGAGAATTAAGTTACACACCATATAAGAAGCTATTCCTTAGAATACTCTTAGTTTGCCAAGCCTGAATTATTTTTATTTTAGGATCAGTGTTATCTAATAATTGTTAACATTGATAGAATTCTTCAACCTACCTGTCCTGTATGCTCTGTTTCATCTTTGTTAATTAGATACATCAGAAAAAACCTACAAGCAAAGAAACAGCTATGATGAATATAGTGTTTGGAAACATTAGGCAGTCCAGAGAGGGATGGTTATTTTTCAGACTGTTGTTTACAGTGATAATGCTCTTCATGGACTTAAAATTTCCAGAGTTCTATTTATGACAATATTCCCAAACACATTAAATATACTTTCCTGACATTGTTGACACTCACTCATTGTTCAATGAATAGTATGCTAAAATGCAAGAGATTCAGTTTGATTTACAGTAAATAACAACTCAGCCGAAATGAAGATTTTCTAGGCTTTCTAATTAAAACAGGCATTTTGTTGCCCATGAACACCAATTTGGAAGTTGACAGAAAATAGCCATTGGAACTTTTTTTTTTCCCTCTCCTCACAATCAATAAGAAATACTGAAGATTATTAAGATATTTCTCCTATTGAAATTATAGATTGGGTATATCTTACTAGTGTCAAGATCAACATAAGCAGAAAATAACTTTTTTTTTTGAGGTATCTGACAGTGAAGATTTCAAAATTTTGGTCATAAAAGACTCTCTCCAAACACATGTAGAAATATGAAATATGAACATGCACAAAAATATCAAAAAACATTTCCTCAGGACGATGCAGTTATACTAAGTATGCTACAACATGTTATTTGTGTAGTACTTTGTAAGCAAGAACAATATCCCTCATGACAGTCCTTTCAACGTTTGTCTGCACAACCTGTTTTTCAGGTGGAGGTCAAACATCCCTACAAAGCACATACAGTGCTAGTTTATAGACACAAAGTCACAATCCATCCATTGCTTCATACTGACAGCACTAGTATAAAATACACTTTGGCACTGGATTTTCATATATATTTGACAGGAGAGGAACAGTGTGATACAGTGATTGTGGACCTGATAAATGGTTTGATTTCTGGATTGTAAAAAATTGAGTTTAGTGGTTACTGATGTTCTGTTTCAATTTTCCAAAGGTGGACCTGATGCCCTTGGTCTGATCCCTCTCCTCCCTAGGCTATTCGTTCCAGTTCCCTTACCTCCCTTTGTCCCAGGTTCTCTTAGCCAGACTCAGCACTCCACTCAAAATATTGTGTCCAATGTAAGTTTTCCCTCTTTCACCTTACTTTTTACAGCACCTCCACAGCCACATACTAAGTTCCCAGTTTCCATCTCCTAGTTCACACAAACTTGGTGCGTCACGACCAAGCTGGAAACAAGGTAATGAAGTTTGTTCATTCCTTGCTCCCATCCCCACAGAATTATATATTCAGACAGCATGAGTGCACATCAAAGCCAAACAGTACTGACTCTTACTTATGCAAGAGAGCTAATCAGGTACTTGCAGAGGCTGCAAAGGTCACAAGTTAGTGAGGAGTTAATTTTTACTGTACTCACAAATAATTGGCCAAGTTATGCTCCTGTAGTGTGTGTGTTTCAAAGCCATGGGGAACTGTATCAAAGTAGTCATTTCCTATTCCACAGATAAAGCACTTTGTCTAAAAGAAAGAATACAGAGCACTTCAGCAGTATATATAACCCTCCGCCCTTTGAGAAAAGACCACCAACAACGTAACCATTCTTGAAAACGGCAATGCATCATGTATAGTATGTGCTGAGCAAAAAGGGTTTTCTTTTAATGATGGGGACGGGATACCTCAGCCAAATAGAAGTTTAACTGCCATCAGAATAGCTTCTTACTGTTTTAAAAAAAAAATCTTTGCCAGCTTTAAGTGAACAGGTATCAGAAGAAAGAATCGCATATGGCCGTCAAAGCTGATTTTTCCCTTTTTTCCTTTAACACTAAGCAGCACTTACTGTAACATATGGTGATATTTACCTCAACGCCTTTTGTGCTTGTCCAGTTGAAACTGAATATGCTCAAAGTTTAGATTACAAAACAAAGTGGGTTTCCAACACTTTTCTGAGTTCTTATACTTAAATGACAAAATAGAAAACCACCAAGTACAGGATATTTTCACACATAGATTAACCAAAGAAAGTTACTTCTGAGATGAACTGTAACATGACAGTGTTAACACGCTGTGTTAGAAACCTCTAGGCTGAAGGCCCAAAAGACTTAGGTAATTCATTATAACATACAGCAACGTACAAAGATTTTTCTTGTTTACAAAACTGAAGATATAGGGATTAGTCTAAACTTTAAAAAGTCATAAGAAAACGAGCTGTTAGCCTTTTTTTTTGAATTTTTGTTAACTTATCACTGACAGCAAAAACATGTCCACACTTGATCTGGAGGCATTAAAAAACATAAATCCATACAAGGAACCAGAAATCAAACCCAAAATATGCTTAGAGCAGAATACCAGTTTAGACAACCTGGATTTGTGTCCCAGGTTTGCAAGGTAGCAGCTAGCACCTGTCAAAACATAGCATGCCTCTATCACAGGAGACAGGAAAGAGTAGTAAATGCTATTCAGAACCTGGACACTTGTGGAGCTTTCTCTTCATAAAATTCTCTATAAAGAATTTTATTGGGTACTAACAGAACTACTTACATAAGTTATTATATTTTAATACATGCCAAAAAAAAAGTTTTTAAAAAAATTCTCAGTTATTATTTCCATCTAATGAACTGAGGTGAAAGAGTAGAATCTCAGCCAGGATATTGTATGATATTGGACCATGTACAGAACTGTTTTTTCTTCTTAGTTTAAAAAATTATCCACTAGCTAGATCACATTTTGACTGAAAACAGACATTCAGGAAACCTGAAAATAGAGTATGGTTCAGCACTTGGATGTTCTTACCTCCATGTCTTCCTTAACTTGCTCTTGTTGATCTCTTAACTCACCAAAAGCATCAATAATTAAACCTAGGGTTTAAGTTAAAGTTATAGTTAATGTTCAAGAACAGAACTGTGACAAATAATATTTGGAAATCCAGGAGTAACTCTAACAACGAATATTAAACAAGAATCTTGTGCAGAAATAATAGAAGCCAATATACATTCTAAACCCCACAAAACCAATGCAATACGTGAAGAAAAATGAGCAAGTCAAGAAAATGGCTACCAGTAACATGGCTGGCAGTACTATTTGGCATTATAAAATGGGACATGCAGACTTCTGTTTTATTCACAGTGCTCTAATTTTGATTCACTACATGAAGACGCCTGTGGTTCTACAGTGATGGAGGCTTTACTATAGAAAGAATACTGCTGCACATTTAACAGAGTTCAGGAATTTATTACAGGGCAAATACAGAGAGGCCCAGAGCTCTGTGCATCCTCTCTCATTATGGTTGTCATGTGGTACGAGGTTCCACTTTCAGAGAACTACAGAAGCAAGAGGTCATTTCAGGGAGATACAGAATGAAGAAAAAACACAACAGTATGGCTCAGATTATAAATTCTCTATGATTCTTCCTTCTTTTACACCAATGCAAATAAGGACCAACTTCACAATCATTACTGACACTATTGTCCTCTAGAACTGAGGAATACCAGATGAGAATTATGCTCAAAGCTTGACAGCTGAGGCTACTCTTCAGCCACTCACAAAATGAAGAAACAAACAGTACAAGATATGTCACTTCAGGCTAAAAAACATTTTTCACCCTCCTCAAGCCCTTTAAAAAACATGTTGCTTGAGTAAGAGTTATAAACAATTTACCACAAGCTGAGAGTCACCTTCTAAACTTCCTTGTAGGAATTGAGAAAATCACCATAAATTAGCTGTTAGCTGACAAAGAGCAATAAGGTATCACTATTTATAACAGCAACTGGACCTAGCAAAAATCATTACGTATTTTTCCAAAATGAAGTATATACTTCTGTTAATTTGTGCAAACTTTGGTAAGAGATGATCTGGCCATTCCTGACAATCTTTCGAAGGTATAATAAGTAAACAGAAGCAGCTTTTAAGTACTTTAGGCAATAATATTACACATCATTAATACAAACATAATAGAAAAAACCTAGAAAATTCCCAAAATTCAGTACCCACAACAGCAAACCACACTATCAGTCAAGTAGTTTCACTCAAATTCAGAAGCTAACCTTTCTTTACTCCTTGATATCATTCAAGTAAGTAGCCATCACACCAAACAGGGGGTTTTATCTAAGAAAAATTTAAACCTCTTACAGCTATGTTCCAATTTTCACATGACTACTACCATTCTGAAGATTTGCCAGACTGTCAAGAACATTAGAGGCTGGCAGGGGGAATATTGACAGCACCCACTACTGATTTTGTCCACAGAAGCTCACAAAGTGTGGGTTATGCTGAAATACTATTTTGAAGCAATTTCTAATCACTTCTCTTGCTGATTACTTACAGGAGACTTTTAGAAAGGGCAATGAGAAGACAAAAACTATAGTGACACCAGTATTCTCACAACAAAGATGTTTTGGTTGTTTTTTGTTTCCGGTGATTTAGTTAGAGTCTGTTGATTTTAACTAGCAAGAAGAGTGTATGGATAAAAGCCAGCTAGGTGAGATTTACTATATGAATCTGTGCTTCATGGTCTGCCCTGGTGTCCTCATTGAATCTTACATGTGTGATTACAGTAACACTAAGACCTTTGTGCTGCAAAATAATGTTTTCAGTATCACTGTGGGTTACAAACACATACCTTGAATAATGGCAAGCAGGATGACAATCACAAAAAAGAAGAAAGTGATGTCAAAGATAATCCGATAGATTTCATATTCGTCTCCTGCTGGATCCTCTATTTCATCACCAATGCCTCCACCTGCACGTACTCCAACGTACATGTGAAACATGTAGCACTAGAAAACACAAAACAAAGGGATAGAGAGTTTGCCTGCCGCTAAAAGCAAAAACCATTGTTGCAAATTCAGTAATTGGCAGAACCGGTCTGTGGTCTAGCAACTGTACTGTGTCGAGTTATTTTTTTCTCCCATTTGAGATTATGTGTATTTCCAAGGGAGGTGAAATGCTGCTGGGCAGCTGAAGGTGCAGTGTTTCGTGTTCTGTCATTATGTAGCAGTTCAAAAAGATATAAGGTTCAGCTATCTTAAGCTCAGCACACACCATGATTCACATACAATCATTTCAGTAATGTGCAAATAGGAAATTCCGTTACCACTACAGCCTTCTTTTCCATTTTTCTAACTCAAAAGTGAATGACTTTCTCCATCTTTGGTGCCTCAAACAAAAATTTAAAAAAACCAAAACAAACATAAAATCTTTGAGAATGTTTGTGTAGAGAACAGGCTAGTGATGGAAAAAGTCTGAGACTAATACTATGAAACTATGGTCTGAAAAGTGGTACAATAGGTCTCTCAGTATAGTTATGTGGGATGCTGACAATGCAGAATTTCCAGTTTATCACGCTATAACTAAATAGAAAATCAGATCACTCTCAGAGGTCAGGGGATCGGTTCTTTTCCTTTAAGTAGCTTTGCAAACTACAGTTTCAGGGTTTTCACTCCCTATCAAAAAAGTAGTGATGAAAATAACCTAATCATACCAAAAATCCATTCTGTTATTTCTATGCCACTCTTACCTCCAAATTTCCTTATATAATAAATTGGTATAGTAACATACAATGCTGAGTGACCAACGGCTGAAAAATATATCAATTTTTAGAGAGAGTTTTTATTTCCCCATTCAAAGTCAATCACTAACTTCAAGAGTGAATGTAATGTTAGTTATCTAAAAAGTTTTAAAAGTTATTTTTCTATTTCCAAAAATAAAAATATACTCCCTGTATTTTTCTTTTTTTTTTTTAGCATCACATTGAAGTCTTACTGCTTTTACAAAAGACAATTCTGATTTTATACCACATTATTCTAACTCATTCCTGTACAATATTGTAGCCTTTTTGTAAGTTTATTTTCAGAGAATTACAGAGCAGATCAGGTCAGAAGGGACTTTAAGAGGTCTCTGGTCCAAATCTTGCTTCAAGCAGGGTCCGCTATAACGTCAAATAAAGTTGCTCTGGGCTTTATCCAGTCAGGTCATTAGAGACTCTCTGAGCAACCTGATCCATTGCTCTGCTCTCCTCAGTCAGAACACCTTTTTCCACTTTATATCCATGGTCTCCTGCCATGCACTGCTGTAATGAACCTGTATTTGACTTCCCAGAAATCTCCCTCCAGGCACTGGGGAGCTGCTCTTACACTCCCCCCAGCCCAAAGCTTTCTCTTCTCCAGGCCAAACAAACCCAGTTTCCTCAGCCTCTCCTCCAAGGGCAAGTGCTTCAGCGCCTGACAATTTAGCAGCCCTCCACTGATTTATGCTCCAGTTTATCTATGTCTTTCTTGTACTGAGTGTCCCAAAGTGGACAAAACTATACACATATTAGTCTGCTTCCACAGTTTATCTAAATATTGGGCTTTTAAATGGCATCAGTTCCCTGGAAGTGATTCATATTGCATAACATACTGAAATATATATAACTTGTTGTAGATGACTATTTTTAGAAGGATATTAACAGCAACACATCTTGAAATTCTTTGTGATTTAAGCTCTACATACCAGCCACAACTGCAAAGCCTGGCACTGTCTCAGGAAGTACAAAATAATTTTCAGTGGTTCTGAGCACAGGAGAGATCTCAGTAATAGAATTGCCAATTGAAGATAACCATGGCAATTCATGCTAAGGGAAACTGATGGATTTTCAAGCTTAAACAAGCATTTCAGTACCTAAATTGCTTATGAAATCCTTGCTTATAACTGACCCTCCTCCTGAATGGCCTGCAAAACCGCAAGATTCAGAAGTACTGCCCTTTAACTGACTCAGCTCAGCTTTACAGGTTGTAGTTGTTTTTCAATTTTTGAGAAACTATAGCAAAGAATACCATTACATTTCTTCTATTCATTTATAGATGTATTTGTTTAACATACACAGGGTGTATATATATATGTATAGTTGTTAGGGATGTTCATTATATTTGTTCCTTTGTCTTTAATTATAGTCTCTCCTGTTTCTGGATAATGATACAACTGCATGAATAGAAATTACAAGAAAGGCCAGGACAAAAACATAACAGTTTAAGAAAAAAAATATAGAAAGTAAAAAATAAGACTTACTGTTAGCATATCATCGCATTTCATGTCTGGCATATCACCATCTTCACTCTTGTTGTAGAATTTGCGGAAAAAATTGAATGCCACTACTGTGTACAAGTACACTACTACTGCCAGTAATCCCACTGTTAGGACAAGCTGGACGACAAAAATAAAGAATGGATATAACACCACCATGGAATTATGCTATACAGTTTTATTTGCAAAAAGAGAATGAAAGTAAAAATAATTTATATTATTAACTTTTTCTCTGTCTCTTTGCACGTTTGTAGTATTTGGTAATATATCTGCATATTTTCATGCAAAAATTGCTTTATTTTGAAGGAAAACTATGATTCAGAAACAAAGACAAACCTTGCATAATCTAGTGGATACATAAGCAATCAAAAGATCAATTAGAACCACAATATGAAACCACACAATTATACAAAAATATCTGAAGGTTTGCTACCTAAGAATACTACTAGATTACCTATTATATAATTGCAATATGGTATTTCTACTAATTTAATACCAAAACAACTTTTGTTACATCTATGAAATCATATATAAACCCAATTGTTCCTAATATTTTAATATCTACCTCAGAGAAGCAGCAATAAATACCCCACTGCTCAACTGCATCATTAAAATTTTGTCTTGAGCTTTATGGAAAGCAGCTGGAAGTGAGCTGCAATATCCTGCAAATTGATATTTCACTTGCACAGCTGCCAGATCTAAAATGTTTCCCCCCTAAATAATGCCCCCTTACTTGATAGACAATTTGCTAAAAATTCAGGACTATTTTTAAAAGGTGCAGACTGATATATTTTTTTCTTTTTTGTTAAGAATTAAGAATTTAAGAAATTTAGTTATTTTAAGGGCAAAAGATGCAGCATATTGATCTTTGCAATTTTTCAAGACAATTCTTTTTATACAAATTAAATGTAAGTTTGCCTCAAAGTAAAACAAATAACAGTTTGTCATGGCGAGTTCATACTTAAGATGTCATGTGCTGCACTAGTGATTTCAGAATATAAAGCGTGTCCATTTAAATGTCTATTACTTTGTAAAAAAAGTTGATGAGAACAGTGCATTTGAAGGCAGGACTAAATTTGCAAAAGAAAGCCTCTCAATCACCTTTTGCATTTATAAAAAATCATTGCTAATGATTTTATATTTCTCTAGTATCAAACTTGCTTAAAACAGAATAAAACGAAAACCCCTGAAAACTAAATTCCTGCTTATAAATTTCCAAATGGCACTTGCCACCAGAATCTTAAAGCACCTACACTGTACACAGTCAGAACTGAAGTTCCATCGTACTGTAACAGCACATAAGTATACACAACAGAGAAGATCTTTATGGTGCCATTCCCAGCTCACCTGAATAAGACTTGTATTAGCTGCCTTGCTGGAAAATCTTATAAGCAGACCAAAGATGGCTTCTCCCCCCTACCCCAGCCCCTTAAAACCTGTTTATAAAGGTCCTTAGAACTAGTAAGGCTATCAGACTTGAGGAAGACTAAGTCTCAGGTTACATGAAATGACATTTCAACAACACATCTCAGTAGATGAAAAGCCTTAGTTATTTTCTTTATTTAAATCAGGAATATAATTTCCAATTTTATAACTTCTTTAATACAATATTTATTATTATCAAAGAGTTTCTCAAACAGTCCTCTAACAAAAAGAGTAACTGGGTCTCAACTGGACCTTTCTTTAGATAAATCTTGAAAAAATTTTAATCAGTAACTTTATAACACAGTTGCTCAAAACAGCTAGAGACTGCCATACATCCTAGTCCCATTTTATTATGGTTACAAATCCCACTGGCTAGTTTTCACACTGACCCAAGTTCTAAATGTCATGACAAAATAATAATTTTGTCGTCAACAGAAAGATAATAGATGACAGTTGATACCTGTTTGCCATTATGGGTCACTGATGACAGGATAGTTCGTAATGTCTTGAATCCCATTGCAATGTCAAGGAGATGAGCAGCGAAGAAAAAATTGTTGTAATGGCCTAGGACTGACATGGTCATGTACCAAGCTAGGTAAAGGAAAGACTAACAAGAAAACAAGTACATCGCAAAATCAAACTCAGAACTATTATCTTTAAATTAATTCACAACACTAAGGTAAAAATTGCTTAAAT
>VXAK01019406.1:163935-184238 GCA_013399435.1 Arenaria interpres | reverse complement strand
TATATATACACCCACCCACCCCGGGGGTCCCAGCCCGGCCGTACCTCACCCGGAGCGGCCGCCGCGGAGCGCGCGCTCAGCCGCTGCCCTCTCACCTCTGACCCCTCCCGGCGTGCACCGCGCCCCTTCCCGGCAGGCCCCGCGGCAGCCGTTGCCCTGGTGACGGGATGGCGGCGGGGCGGGAGAGCGGGGCCGGGCCCGGGCTGTGGCGGGGAGGGTTTAGCGGGGGCCCGGGGTATGTACTGGGGGCAGGTGTAGGCCCGGGTGACCCCGGAGCGAGCGGAGGGTGAGGGGTGTCGGGGCAGGGGCAGGGGATGGTGATGGCAGCCCGAGGGGAGGGGGTCGGACCCCCGGAGGCTGGCGCTTTGCCCCCGGGCTGGTTTCTGGGCTCTCCCCGCAGTGCGGCCTGAGGGCAGGCAGTGTGTGTGCCTTCAGCCAAGTCACGGCTGTCCTGCAGACCCTGCCGCGTGCCAGGCCCAAACAGCTGTAATTTCACACTTTATCCCTATTGATAACCTGACAAGTTGACGGAAGTAAGCAAGCTCAGTGTGCAAGAAGGGAATAGATTAACCGGGTACTGACTGTGTCAGGGTGATACTTGAAATTGAGAATAGTGATTGACAATGTAGCTTTTTTCCATAGAAAGTGTATATTTTCCAGTAGCAAAGGCAGTATTATTATGAGAGGGGATTCTGCCCCTCTGCTCCGCTCTGGGGAGACACACACCCCCCCCCTCCCCCAGGGCTGCCTCCAGCTCTGGGGTCACCAACAGCAGAAGGACATGGAGCTGTTAGAGCAGGGCCAGAGGAGGCTCCAGAGATGCTGGGAGGGCTGGAGCCCCTCTGCTGTGAGGACAGGCTGAGAGAATTGGGGGGGTTCAGCCTGGAGAAAAGAAGGCTCCAGGGAGACCTTCGAACCCCTTCCAGTCCTTAAAGGGGCTCCAGGAAAGCTGGGGAGGGACTCTTGATCAGGGAGGGGAGCCATAGGACGAGGGAGAAGGGTTTTTAACTGAAAGAGNTCTGGTGGGAGGTGTCCCTGCCCAGGGCAGGGGGTGGGACTGGGTGGGCTTTAAGGTCCTTCCAGTCCAAACCATTCTATGACTCTATGATTATTGTAATGGGGATAGTTTATAGACATTTGTGAGACAAGCTTGTAGGTAAAGGTAACTGTCTCAGACACACCAGTATGCTGGGGATAGCATCCAGCATTCTGAGTACACAAAGGTCAGACTTGAAGAAAGGCGTGTGTGCGTGAGGGCTTGATGACTTTTGCAGTTATAGTGATTGGATTAATAAAACCCATCACTGCTTGTACAAATCATGTCTCCCGAGTCTCATTTTTAGCTCCTTTTAATGTATTCTGTCGTTAACTCTATGGTCACTTTATGGCTGCAGCAGGTGTTGTGTTGCTTTTTAATGAAGGAATGACCAATTGTCACCTGTCCATGTGTGACCCTGGCAGGCGGTGCTGATGTTGGCTGTGGCTCGGTGCTGTCAGAAGCTGCTGTAGTGCTTTTTGTTAGCTGTTTTGCCAGAGGGAGAGGTCATTTTGTAGCTGACTGGGAACAAAGTGAGGCAGGGTCAGGTTATTGTCTGTCGAGGGGCAAGGCTGGAGCAGGAACCGGCCAGGAGCAGGGCGTACAGCCCAAAGCTCCCCCTGCTTACCAGCCAACACCAGGCACTCGAGTTGTGTGTATCTTCCTGATACAATGGACCCTCTTCTTTCTCGGATGCTTCGGTCACTAGGAAAATAACAAGTGAGATGGTGTGTGCATATATTTGATTTTAATTATAATATCTGGAGGGTTGAAGTGTATCTATTAAAGTATTCATTTTGTATTTTCATGAGGTACAGAATCGTTGTTGTCTTATGCTTCTTGCTGTTCCACACAGGCTGGCTCAGCCAAGCCAGCGCCCCTCTCTCGCTGCGTGTACACCAGCGCTACCAATAGCAGGGGGTTTGTACCAGCGTGAAATGGAACAGACAAAAAACTAGACTTGCGGGAGTGAGATTAACTGTGGCACGTTGTGTTTGACACGTTCCCTGTTTTCCCTGTGACAGCTAAAAAAGACTGGAAAGCTGTTCTGGTACAACAGCTCTGGAGCTACAGGATGTGCCCGTACATGAGGGCAACCCATGGTCTGGTTCATCCACAAGTTCATTCTGTTAACTGTATTTCTCACTGTACACATCCTCAGTGGTTTGGGGTTTGTTTTTGGTTTTTTTCAGTAAAAAAGAAGTTAATTTGCACAAATGTTCTGTTTTGCAGAGCCTTTAGGTGTATGATACCGTGTTCCTGCTCTCCCTGCTGGAGTGGTTGCAAAGGTAAGGTCTGCAGCTGTGAAGCAGAGGGATGGAGCTCTCTGTGGTCTGGTCACTCGTCAGCATCCACAGTGCTGGGATACACACGGAGAACTGAGGAGGGAATTCCTTGGATCTGTTTCTTTCAATTTTTACAGCCTTTTTTGGAAAGGGAAGGTAAAGTTGTGATTAAACTCTGATTTTCACTAAAGAAGGGAAAAGAGCACTCTTATTCTTGAGGTAACTAACTTGGAGCCCTAGAGAAGTTAAGGCAGTTGTTGGTTTTCACATGAGGCAGTGAACACTGTTCACAGATACTTAGATTTTTAAGGCTGGAAGTGATCAATAGGTTGCTCGGTCTGACCTGTACAATGGGTGACTTCACCAGAATTTATCTCAGTAACTTGTTCAAATAAACCCTCTCTACTCTAAGGTGAGCCAGCCTGGATGGCCACCATCGAGGAAGAGAAAATGTGTCACTGTCCTTGGCAGGGAAGCATTTCCCATGGCAGGAAACGGCTTGTTAAATTTAAGTGCTCAGTTTCCAACGTGATTTTTTCCTCATATATATATGTGCGTGTAACCTCACTCACTAAGGATTTTATTCCACTCGTGAACCTCAGCAACTTCCTTTAGTTAAGTCCTTGTAAGTGAGGTTTGTGTATGAGCTGCCTGGAGTTTGCTTTATAAAGTCACTGATCACTTCTTTGCAGCGTGAGCCTGTGGGTGTGATCTCCTGTTTAACCAAGAGACTCATCAATATTAGACAAATCTTGTAGGCTTGTCCTTAAAGAGTCCTCTGCTGGCTGTCAACTAGAGCTGGTTCACTCAGGACAGATAATTAAGAAAGGATGGTTATACTTGCCTTACTAGCATTTCTCAGGATACATCAGGGTCTGACCAGGTTCTTTCATGGTGGCAGTGAGCAGCACAGCGGCTGTTGGGGCTGTGGTGACCTTCCTGCCCTCAGAAGGAGGGGCTGAGGCTGGGCAGGTCCCACACATGGCTCAGCATTGCTGTGGTGCCAGAAGTGCCTTTTTGGCCGCATATCGGTAAGAGTGCAGTTTTTATAAGGTAAATTCTTGTTGTTAGCTCAGCTAGAAATTCTGGCTATTGTCAAATGCAGCCTATGGTTTGTTAATGCACTCTATGGTTTGTAATTATCGGATCCTCGGTGTTCATCTTGCATTTACTTTACTTTTCTTAGATGAACTTCCAACATTCCAGCCATTCTCCAAGGAGGAAGATTTGATGTTCCAAGTGTCACAGACTTCTTCCACCTCTGCTGTACCCTCTCTTCTGCCTTCTCTGATTCACGACAGCTCAGAAGAAGATACTGATGTCAGCACAATTATGCCGAAGGCCCATCTGTGAGTTTTAAGTTTAAGTACGGGTGGGCGCTCTGATGATAATTTGCTTGTTTTCCTCCAGAATTTCACAAAAAATGTTACATTTGTGGTCCAGCCGCAGCAGACATAGAGCTTACCCAGTAGTGTTTGTGCTGTGCGGAGCGCACTGCGAGAACAGAGGAGTTTGAATCTCGCTTAACTTTACTTCTGTGAAAGTGATACTTCAGTATCATCGTGGCCAAAGAAATAATAATAAAAATTACAGATTATTCCTGGGTAGAGTAATCGTTGTGGAATGCCTATATGGTTTCCATCATTCTTTAAGACGTGTTACAATAGATGGGATACAAATCCCGTAGCAGAGCAGCTGTTACTGCAATAGGTTAACCTCTTCCTCTTCTAAAAATGGGGGAGGAAGCGTGCCAGAAGGTGGGACATGGGCAAGATGATGTTCTGATCTGCAGAACCTTCACTCTGGGCACTGAAAACAACCGTTGGGTCTGCTGGGGAAGGTTAAATGCAAACATAAAGCTCTGTGAGAGCTGGAGCTTGCAGGCAGTTAATTAAGTTCCTAAGCCCTGCGGGCCTGTGAGTCACTTCACACCTCTTCCCCCTCATTAGTGCTAACGGGATCCACCCTCAGCTGCCACTGAGAGTGAATTATTGCTGAAGGTGAGTCAGAGGGATGGCGAAGCACTCCATGCTGGAGTTGTGTGCATGCTCTGTGTATCAGTGTTTGTAACAAAGCGGGAAGAGACTGAATGTTCACAAAGCTGAAGGCGGGGACACAGCTCAAATTGGAGTGGCTTCTGTTGGTGTGGGGTGTTGTTACAGGTATTTAGTTTAAATTTTAGTTTAAATTTAGTTTAAATTTTTAAAACGTGTACTATTTTAAATTTGTCTGGGAGAGTGTCTGTGGCTGCTGTGCTTCTTTTTTTGGCTATAAAAGAAAAATGAATTTTAAACACTTGACAGTATCCTTTTTAAAAGGAAATAGGCTTTTATTTTATCATTATAGTTTCTAAATTTTCAAGTGCGTTGGTCCTCTCACTTAGCTCTAACGTCTGGAATCATTCCCTCTTCCCTTCCCTAAAGCCAAAGCAGGCGCTGCCAGGAGGAGCCCTGTTCCCAGTGGGGTGTGTTACCATGCAGATCTCACTTGCACGCTTCTGCTCCTGTCTCAGGTCTGCCAAGGTTAGACCATCTCTGACACAGGCCTCTAAATACAGCAGTCGCATCCTCGAAATATCTTCCTGGGATCCTTTTTTACTATAAACTAATTTGGCAATTTTGAGTATCAAAAAATTGCCAGCCTAAAATGCTGCTGATTGAGTGGACTTTCCAGCTGACCTAGGAAGGATACAAATTACGTGTACCGGTTATGGAGCTATTTTCAGCTGCATGGACTGACTATTAAATTAGTGCTAACTTTGTTAATTCACTTTGGAAAGTGCTTTGAAAAGGAAACCTGTAGGGTAACCTCTGATTTGCCTTTCATACTGTTCATTTGCATTTGTTTCAGCATGAATCTTGCTTTTCTTTGTATTGTGGCTCAGAAAGACCTATTCTTCCAGGCATGAACTCTGCAGCAGGGTCAGACGTTATCTCACCTGGACACATGAACTTCATTCTCTTTAATAATGGTGGAAAAGTGAGTGCTTTTAGCTTGAAGGGAGGGAAACGCCTTTCTGACTACAGGGAACAGAATCATTGGGAAACAATATGTGCAATAATCAGGCTATACTCTGCTAATTAATTCAGAATGCAAATTAATCCACAGAGGTGGCTTAGGGTGGCTGCCTTAAGGCTGAATAAATGGTGTGCCACCACCCAAACAGGATCCAACTCCTCCTTTGGCTGCAAAATGTACAGTAAAGTCAAGTTGACCCTATTGTAGTGGAAAGTCCTTGAATTGAAAAGTGTTAGGGGCTGGATGACTATTTTGGGAAAATGTCTCATGTGCCTGCTCTATTCCCGTGTTCTCCCCTAGGCATCACCTTCTGACCCCTGTCTGAAACAGGATGCCGAGCTACACAGACCTTTGTCTGACCCAGAATGGCTGCTTTTATTTTCTTAAATATTCTTGAATTCTATTAGGAAAAGGTGGTCACTCATTGGAAGAGGCTGCTCAGGGATGTGGTCACGGCACCAAGCCTGTTAGAGTTCAAGGAGTGTCTGGATGATGGTCTTAGTCATATGTTTTAATTTTTGGTAGCCCTGTGAAGAGCAGAGCGTTGGACTCAACGATCGTTATGGGTCCCTTCCAACTGGAGAGATTCTATGTGCCCACTCCCATGCTTGGGCAAAAGGAGTCAGGATTGTTTGGTTATGGGGAGAGAACGGCAGCAGCTGCCTTCAACTAAATTAGCTTAATCTAACACCAAAGTGTAAGAAAACCTTGGTATGTTTTATTTTACTTTGTGCAGACCAGAAGTGGGGCTTCACCAGATGACAGAGGAGATCTCTGCCAACAAAAAAGGCAATTTACCCCTCTCCTTTGTGCCGTCTCTGGTATTTGATCTGTCTCCCCCCCATCACATGCCCTGGCCAAATCCCTTTGCTGGGTCAATGCCAGAAATAGGTAATTTTCTGTGAAATTAGTGTGCTGAACTGGCTCACTGAGAGGCTGAATAGTGCCAGACTCTGGGTGAAGCCCTGGAAAGCAGTGCCCGGGTGCATAGTGTCAGCCAGCTGATAGAGCAGCTCGGCTACTTCATGTAGCTTCAGACTGTGCACACAATTCAGCTCAGGTGACAGGCAATAACTTTTAAAGCTCTTTTAACTGAATTACTTTGATCCATGTGACCATACTGAGGCCAAAATCATCATTCCCAAGAGATCTTTTGCTATATTGAAACCTATCTCTTTTATGAGAAGTGTCACTAAAATTTTTAAAGACCCAGCATGATTATTGTATTATTTTTATTGCATTAAAATAAATCAGCAATGGCTTAATACTTAGCATTTGTCAAAATCCAGCAATCCACGGCAGCACGGCCAGCTCAGAAGAGCGTACCTCTCGAAGCGTCTGATTGTGCTCTGTGTGCTGGCTTTGGGGGCCTCATTCTCCTCAGACGGCTGCTTCTAAGCAGGGTTTCTGTTCACGCAGTGGAAATCTGGTTGTTAAGTTGGTCCTGAACAGAGAAGCCTGGACTTTAGTCTGTGCAGTAGCGTCAGGGTGAGGAATGGACAGAGGTTCTACTGGTCCAACAGTGGTGCTGGATCCCAGCTCTGTGCAGGGGCTGGGAGCAGAGGCTTGGCATGGCCAACCCAGACATCAGGTAGCCCCAAGATCTGCTCAGGATTTTCTAAGTGGCAGCGGTAACTCCGGTGACCTGTGGGACTTGGTAATCCTTGTGCAAGGTTGCTGTTCCTCACCATTTGCTGTGGAAGTTTTTGGGGTACTTCCACAGTATTTATTTTTTTGCATTATAGAATCACAGAATGGTTTGGGTTGGAAGGGACCTTAAAGCCCACTCAGTGCCACCCCCTGCCCTGGGCAGGGACACCTCCCACCAGACCAGGTTGCTCCAAGCCCCCTCCAACCTGGCCTTGAACCCCTCCAGGGATGGGGCAGCCACAGCTTCTCTGGGCAACCTGGGCCAGGCTCTCAGCAGGCACTGGGTCCCTGTTTGACCGAGGCTGCTTTCTTCATCGCTTGTAATGGGCCCGGGGGCTGCTGCAGAAGAACTGGATGTTCAGATCAGATGTCTAAGAGACCTGGAATGTCTCACGCTGCTGCTCTTTGCTAGTGTAATCGAGGGCTCAGAGTGCACGGGGAAGAGCGGTGCTGTGAGTTTGTGTAGTGCTGTAATGAGCTGGGCTTTTATTCAGGTTAAGGCCGGGTATGTGTTAAACACCTTGCTTGGGAAAGTCCCGCTGCCTTAAGGGAGCGCAGCCTTGGCACGGTAAGATTGTGAGGCGTTTGTGTCACGTTCCTAAACTGGGTGGGTGCCCAGCCTGCGTCTGTTCTGCAGGCAAATGGCAAAAGTAAAAAAGAAAGTAAAAAAAAAATAATAGTTTATTGTGACCCATTGGTGCTATGGGGTCAGTGTCTCCTCAGCCTCCGGAGAGCAAATTAGACCCAGGGGTTGCTCTATTGCCAGTGTCCCCTGTAGCTGCTGTTTCCTCACTACAAAAGGTGACAGTGGGAGGCTCTGCCAGCCCCTGGAAGAGACCTTTGGTACAGGATGTTTCTGGAGTGAGGAGGAAGCCCTGCTGTGCTTCAAAGGGGTCCCTTCCGAATTACCCCGGGGGGTCTCCCTTACCAGCCACAGGGCAGGCGAGGGAAGCAGCCGGGCAGCTTCTGCAGCCTCAAGAGTGTTCAAGACAGACAAAAATCTTTGAGAACTGAAAATAAAAGAAGAGCTTCTCGTTCTTCCACCTGTTTCTCTGTGTGCTCTTTCCAGTGAGGAGCTGTTTCATGGAGTAACTCTAATACAAATCACAGCCAAGTCATAGCTGCCTTAGTCTGGACAGCTTCAGGCACAGTTTAGCCATAGCAATCGAAAGGGATGAGGGACAAGATGAACTGTTTTCAGAGTTCAGCAAGCGTGGTCCTGCTAAAAGATGGGCACGGGGACAAGTGGCTGTGCACGCAGGCTGTTCTGTGCCCTGCATTCCTTGTGAGTAGCCGAGGAGGTTTCTAACAGCTCCTGCTCACGTGGCATTCGTTACAGATCCTTCGCCTGCCCTAGAAGTACTTGTGCTGCGCTTTAAGCCACAGGCATCCTGATTCCTTACGGCAGCGCCTCGCCAGTGCAGAGGCCAAGAATCAGTGTGGGTTAGTCCCTTTGCACATTCAAATTGTTAATTTTTTGGGGAAGGAGAAGAGATAGATATTTGGAAAAGGGATCAGGAAAAGAAGTTGGTTACCCAAAGCCATGGGTGAAAAATGAGTACATCAAGTACTTTAAAGATGCAAAGACAAAGTTCTTGTGAAGCTGGGTGTTGCAGAGACTCTGATGTCTGAGCGAAGCAGCAGTGCTGAGCTGTGTTTGGGGTCCCGTGCTGGCTGCGGGAGACCCCACAGAAGGGATGGATGGCTTTGGGCAGTGGGGCAGGAGCTTACGAGGTGTTTGCTGACATTGGGCCAACGCCAGTTTAATCCCCAATGCAGCCTTCGCTCCTTGCTGAGAGCTGCAATGGTGCAGGAGTGTGGAGATCCAAGTGCATCAGCCTGGAAAGCTCTGCCCGAGGCGTGAGCCGACGGAGCTGCAGTTTGGCAAAGGCTGTGCTGGGGCAGGGTGTGGGTGCTGCTGCGGGTGGCTCCCAGGTTTGGGCTCTGAGAGGATGTGCAGGCTCTGGTGTGTGAGCAGAGCAGGAGTGGTGGTTCTAAAGCCACCCTGGCAGCAGGGGAAACCTTTCTTGGGTCCTGGATTGGAAAAGGATTTAGTAATCAGGCAGATGACTCAGTTGGGCTCCTCAGCAGCATTTTTGAGAGAAGGATGCAGCTGTGCTCGCTGCAGCGGTGGTGGCAGGGACAGGAGCACCCCAGCTGTGCCCTGCATTCCTTGCTGTAGACCCTGGGGGGGACGGCCCTGCAGCAATCCCACTGCTGAGATTTGTGTGCCCTGTGTGGCAGACTTTGCTAATGCCAGAAATCTGCCCTCAGGATTGCCCAGAAACAGCCCAAACCTTTTCTGTCCCAACCCTCCTACCATCTGGAAAGCCAGGTAATTTTTCTCAGTCTGATTTAGTTTCCTTAGTTTCAAAGGAAAAAACCCCAGATTCAGCCTTGTGGGTTTTCTGTGTGCATGTGTTACCCTTTTGCCTGGAATAACTGTCTGAGCACGTGTTTGGATTTGAATATCCAGCCAAAGGCAGATCCTGGTGCTGGCAAACTGAAATTTGTGTCCAAGAACTGTGTTAAATTTTAAAAGAAAGTCATTAACTCCTGAGCCAACCAGCTGAACGTGCGGTTTGCTGGAGACTCTAATAGAGGTGCAGGTTAAGGTCAGTCCCCAGGGGTTTGAATGCTAAGAGGGAAGTTGGAAAGAGCCAGCACCTCGCTGTTGGGAGCTGGTAGAGAAAGGGGCCGTTGCCTGCGCCACCATCTCTTACCATGCAATTTAATTTGTAACTTCCTAGTGCTGGAGCTCTGCTCCCTTGGGACATTTATATACTGTTTTTTTTCCCGCCCTCCTTTACAGCGGTGCCAAGGTCAAGGGCTCGTTGCAGCTAAATCATAGCTTGGGTGCAGGACGGTGGTGCTTGGACGTTGCTGGAGAGAGTGTCCATCCCGTGTGGGAACCATGGCGCAGCCGGGGGAGCCGGGGCTCACGCGTGAGTGCTCAGATGATTTCTCTGCTAGGTTTGCAGTGCTGCTCTGTCTCCTGGGTGCAGGATGGATTATGGCTGTGCAGGTGCCACGTTATCACTGCCAGGGGAGATGAGGAACGGTATCTCCCACATGCCCTTTGTGGGGGGCTAGGGATACCCAGCTCCTTGTGGGATCACGTTTGACCTCAGGGTCTCCCTTAGTGCCGTGCCCTGGGGGATGGAGCAGACTTGAGTCTGCTGGGTTTGAGAGCTAGTAATGATTTTTTGCAGACGGTGAGCAACAAATCCTTTGGGAGGAGGGTGTGGGTGACTCCTGTGGCCTTGGAGTCCTGGAGTCTCATAGACTCTTCTTCACTTTTTCTGTTATTTTTTAATTTATTTTGAAAAACACTATCTAATGGGATTCTTTTACCCAAACCTATGAGACTGCCTGCTTTAACCAGAGAGACAGTGCCTTTGTTCCTCCCTGTTGGTCTTCCCTTTTGCCTCTTAAAAGCATTTTGCAATAAAGACATGGAGAGGCTTTGTGTGAGCCTGGGGAGCTCCTAGGAGACAAGGGGGCACGAAAAACACCTCTCACCCTGTGCTGCGTGTGCTGGGGAGAGCCGCAGGCTTGGCGGTGCCGAGAGGAACGACACAAGCCGTGGTCTCAATGCTGTCGTGGGGATATGTTGTGAAGGGGACAAGGACATAGCAAGGCTGGTAGACGCTCTGCTTGCACTATCAGAGGCTCAGGTACCTGGGATGGCGGGGTGGATCCTTTGCTCATTCCCTCATTAGGACTGCTTGGTGTTGTGTGTCCTGTGGGATGAGATGTGCTGTGCTGGTCAGTGATAGCTGGGGATGCTGTGCACTGAAATGTACAATCCCAGACTGTGTTTTTTTATAGGGGCCAAGTAAATTTGCTGGGATAAGGCTTTCATTTTGATGGGTGGCAGATGGAGATAACTGGGAATGTCAGGAAATAGATTCAGCTGAACAAATAAGAGGAAGAACATTTTCAAGTGCCTTAGAAATGACCCTGTATACCTGAGCAGTGCCTGTCCCACCTGTGTGCTGGTTCCTGATTGTCCAGGACAGTACTTTGACAACATTTACTTGTGTCTGTGGTGCTTGGGCATCAGCAGGGCTTCTAGGGGATGTGGGAAGGGATGGATGTATGTTGGGGACAGTGGGCAGGGTTCTTCTTCAACCCTCCTGCCCAGGAGGTCACAGCAGTACTGACTGTGACCCCAGGTCTCTTCTGGGGACCTCCAGCTGTGATCTTGCTGTTAGACACAGCTGTAAGAGGGGTTTTGAGCCTCTGTGAGGTTTCTCCACAGACCCCTGGGATGATGAGGGGTCCCCAGACCCTCCCTGTGGAGAGGAAGGGAGAGCTCTTGTAAAGTTCTGTAATATAAATACACGTGACTCAGTTCCTCTCCCACGTTTGTTGCTACTGGTATCTGTGAAGATGAGGGGAAGGACAGAGGATGAAGGTGAGGATGGGATGAAGGGGTTTGTCCTCTCCCCAACTCAGTGTCCAGAGCTCTCTTGCATGTCAGCGGATGTCGCTGGGAAATAGTAGAAGATGTGACACCTCCAGCTTCGGCTCGTTACGGTTTGGATGAGCTCTGATGTTGGTGAGCTCTGCTGGAGCTGAAGGCTTCACTGCTGGGGAAAGCCAGACCTGACCCACGTGTCTACAAGGTGAGCACAGAGCTGACCGTGGGGATGTGTTTGTAAATGCCAGGGTGCAAATATCTCCATGGGCAGCTGGGACAGGGAACTGCAGGATGTTGCGGCGTAGGCTGTGTGATTGGCCAGGTCATCTCTTCGCTGGAGAGCCTGGCTGTGGTACTCCTGGCAAAGCACCTGCTTCCCCTCTGGGGCTTTGTTCCCCTCCTTGTGTTTCTGGGTTTTATCGACTGCATCAATCCCTGCCTCACACAAAGCAGCTGTGCCAGATGTGGGGATCCAGGTACTTGTTATGGGCAGAGATGCTTTCATCACAGAGCCCCAAGGGCTGGAGCAGCCTTTCCCCTCTTGTGGCCATGGTGCTCCACCAGACCTTGCCCCAAACATGCTGGTTTGAATGTCTATTGGAGAGGCAGGAGCCAACAGCGCTGGCCTCCCCAGCTGCCTGTGAGTTACTGGGTCCTGAAGAATTCAGGAGCTCTGGGGGCTGCAGGGTAGCACTGGGAGCTATGGGGCCACCCGGCAGCCAAAAGAGTTTAATTGGTGGCCCAGGTTTGTAGGTTCTGGACCAGTGTCACCAGGCTGCATCTTCTGCTCGCCCTCCACACCTCTGACATTGTCAGCCTCGCTGGGAAATGGGAATCCACCTTTCCCCTGTACTCAAATCCAGCAGTATTGTGAGAAAAGACAGATGTGTTGGAGCTGCTGAGAAACCAGAGATTGTGGGAGCTCCAAGTATTTGGGCTCTGCCTGTCCCACGCGTGTTTCTGCTTGTCAAGATGCCCTGCAGTGCTTGGGCAGCCTCTGCATTTCGATTTGGGCAGCAAAGGCCACAATGGTGCTAAACAAACAAGCAGCAATTAAAGAATAAATCGCGTCTTTGTTAGCAGGAGCTGCTCAGCTGTGCTGGCAACCAGGTTGTGCCTGATGCCTCCTCCCTTGGGCTCTGCAGTCCCCGGGGTGCAGGAGGCATCCATGGGGAAGGGTCTGGGTGTTTCCCCGAGCAGGAAGGCGACTCTCGCAGCCCAAGGGACCCAGCTCTGGGCCTTTTCTGCTCCACCGATGGCCGAGCTGCGTGTCACACAGCTCGCATCCTGCCTCCCTGCGAGAAGAAGGGATGAGGAGGCATCTGGCCCCATTCCACCACGGGACAGGAGCTTTGTGTGGGAGCTGCCAGCAGAACGTCCTGCTAGGACTTCACAGGCTCTAAATATCTCAGGAGGCAAGTAGAACAGCGAGTGGCTTTAGCTGTCTGGGCGCCGTCTCAAGGCCCCTGTGGGTTGCCGAGGTTAGGGCTGAGCACTGTGGGGTCTGGCAGCCCAGACAAAGCCACGCTCTTTGTCTGGGGGCCTTTGGACACTGCTGGGTCATTATTTGTCTCTCTCCACAATGCCCAAAGGGGGCTGTGATTCATGGCAGGGCCACAGTAGGTGTCTGTTGGCAGTGATGGATTGGGCTGGCCAGAGAGCATCCCTCCTTCCTTCCCTCCTTTGCTCACTCTGTGTCCCTTCTCTTGCTTTTCCTGCAATTTCAGGCAGTTTTGCCAGCGTAAATTCAGCTGAATCAAGCCAGTGCCCTGCCAGAGAATAAGCCAAACTTTGGGGGGAGAAAGCAGCTTTTCTAATGAGCAAAGAGCCTTTCCAAATTGCCTGCCCCTTTGCACCAGGACCCTTTGGCGAGGGGCTGTGAAGATGGAGCTGGGGGGATGTTGTGGGGTCCCTGAAGGCGTTGGGCAGTGTGCGGTAGGTGCTGTACGTCATGGTACACGCTGCTGTGTCACAGGACTGAGTGGCACATGCTGGCTCTGGAGAGCTCGATGTGGCATCAGAATCACAGGTCAGGCTCTTCTGTTTTTATGGACGGGGCGTGTGTGTGGCACAGCTCCATCGTGGGGCAAGGGATGCTGCTCTGCCCTGCTGTCCTTGCGGGGGAATTAACTGTGACTCTGCAGCTTGGGCTGGGTTTGCACCGGGTCTGTGTAAGGGCAGCGTAAGGCACTTGTGCTGCACTAATCCTGCGCTGCTCGTCTCTGTGGAAGAAGCCTGGGCAGATGCTTCTGATCCTGAGGAGTCGCTGGGCTGTGCTGGTGCCTCTGCTCTGTGCTGTGGCTGGGAGATATCTCTCCATCAAGGCTCCCATTTCGGGGTCTCTGCGCTTTTATCTCCATCGGCGTGGGATCCCATGGCAGGTTCCCAGCTGGTGGTGTGATGACTGTGAGTGAGAAGGGGCAGCCTGGGGCTGGCGCCATCTGCGGGATGCTGGCCATGAGGAAACCATCTGATTCCTCCTTGTGTGGAGGCTCCCTGCTGCTCTGAGCCTGAGCACTTTGGCAGGTTGTGGGATGGGAGCTGGAGCTTTGCTGTCAGGAGTGTCCTGAACACCTGCCAGGGGCAGGGCAGCATCTCCAGCGTCCTGAAGAGCTGCTCACGGGCTAAGAAAGCTCTGACGAGGCTGGTCATCTGTTCTAAATGTAGTAAAATATAATGGTGCTGAGCAGAGCTGCGATGCACTTGGTGCGTGGCACGTAAAGGGCCATGGCCAAGGCTGCAGCTGAGACGTGCCAGGGGTGGCTCCCTCTGAACATGGGGCTGGGTTCTGCTGGGACACTGGCTCTTGTGAATCGCCATCACTCCTCTCCTTTCTGCACTGTCCACCTGGGCCTGGGCAGAGGGGTGGTGGCATGCGACAGACATGCCACACTGCCAGCAAATGCCGTGTTTGTGCAGCGTTGGCCAGGGGAAGCTGGAGACCTGGCAGTGTGGTGTTCTGGGGAAGGCTGGGGCAAGGTGGAGACATCCCCTTGTGGCAACTAGAACCAAGGGTACTGCAGAGCCTGTGATGTCCTCTGTGTCCTAGCTCTCTGTCCTGCCATGTCCTGTTCTTATCCCTTCTTTTCTCTGGCAGGGACAGGGCAGAGTCCCCAGTTGCTGGAGCGTCTGCCAGCCCTGATGAAGGGGCGATGTGGGGCTGCCCGATCCCCCCTGTGGAAGAAGAAGGGACCATCTGGGAGCAGGAGGAAGATCAGCCACGCACGAGTGAGGGGGAAAGGTAAGTGATGAGGTGTGAGGGGGGCTGTGGGCCAGTCAGCAGCTCAGCCCTGGCCAGGAGTGCAGGGGGAGTGGTAAGGGTGTTCCAGCACCCTGGACTCTACAGGAGATCTTGTCCTTTTCCATCCCGGAGAGGTCAATGTATTTAGTATTACTTCAGCTGGAGGCTGGCTGGGTGATGGAGGTTCCTGCGCAGCACTGACAGCAGCCATCCACATCTGCTCAGAGCCTGTGATGGGCTGCACCCTCATCTCTCCCCACCTTCTCTGTCAGGGCTGAGCTCTCCCACTGCCCACCTCTGCCAGGGCAGCAGGACCTGTGAATTGCCCACTGTTGCCCAGAAAGGCCCAATAGGGCTGATCCAGGCTTGCCACGGGCCCCCCACCACTGTTGTGGGCCCTGTAGCCTCACAGCAGTGCCACGAGGAACCGAACTCATTGAGCGTGGCATTTCCTGCAGCATGAGGTGGTGTGGGAGCAGGTCTGCTCTGCTGGAGATCAGTCCCCTGTGGAGTCCTGCACTGTGGGGAACGGGGCTGTGTGGATCCATGGGTGGGAAGCAGAGAGCTGTGGGACAGCCCGGCCTTTAGGGAGGGGGTTTTCTCAGCAAATCAATCTCCATCGTTGGTCCACACTCTTGTGCTCAGTGCTGGGTGCCTCCCAGTAAGTTGTGGGGCAGCATCCGTAGCTGGTGGGTGCATTGCCGGGTCCTGGGGGATGGGAAGGGCTGCTCTGGGGTCTTGCAGAGTGACCCCATGAGCCTGGGGGTCTGTGTTTGCCTTTCCTTGTCACATGAGAGCCAAGCAGGATAACCCATGCCGTACCATCCCTCCCTTCCTCATCTCACCCCTGCACCCCAGTTCTCCTGTGTCCCTTCCTTGCCTTCAGTAATTTCCCTGAAGAGCTGTGGACCTGCTGTCCTGTGTTGCGCTGGTGGGAAAGTTTCCTGAGCGGCTGAACATGTGCTGGCAAACCTGATGCCACCAATAGTCCTGGTGACTACTTAAAATCATAAAATCATACGATGGTTTGGGTTGGAAAGGACCTTAAAGACCATCCAGTCCCACCCCCTGCCCTGGGCAGGGACACCTCCCACCAGAGCAGGTTGCTCCAAGCCCCCTCCAACCTGGCCTTGAACCCCTCCAGGGATGGGGCAGCCACAGCTTCTCTGGGCAACCTGGGCCAGGCTCTCACCACCCTCATTGTAAAATTTTTCTTCCTTATAGCTAGTCTGAATCTTCCCTCTTCTAGTTCAGAGCCATCAACTCTCATCCTATTGCAACAGGCCCTGATAAAATGTCCCTCCCCAGCTTTCCTGGAGCCCCTTGAGGGACTGGAAGGGGCTCAAAGGTCTCCCTGGAGCCTTCTCTTCTCCAGGCTGAACCCCCCCAACTCTCTCAGCCTGTCCCCACAGCAGAGGGGCTCCAGCCCTCCCAACATCTCCATGGCCTCCTCTGACCCCGCTCCAACAGCTCCATGCCCTTCCTGCGCTGAGGACTCCAGAGCCGGACGCGGTGCCCCAGGTGTCCCTACAGGGCTGGAGGGGTACTTACAGCCTGGCACACTGCGGGGGAGAGGAAACGTGTCGGTGTTTCCCTCCCGTTCCCAGGCGCTGGTTCTCGGTCGCCGAGCAGGGTGGCGGTGGGACGGTGCCGGCGGGGTCTGGGGTGTGCGGGGAGGGCAGAGCAGTGCCGCAGCCTCAGCCATGGCGCGGGGCTGGGGCCTGTTTGCTCAGGCAGGTGCGGTCCCCGTTCAAATCCAATGGGAGCCAATGGGAGCCGCCCCGTTCAAACGCGCGGCGGTTGGACGCGCGTCCCATGGAAACCCGGCTGCTCGGCTGCCTGTCACTCCCGGCCGAAACGGCTGCTTGGCTTTCCCAGGCTGGGCAGGGAGGGCTCTAATTACTGGCTAATTAGAGGTGTCCAGCCATGGAGCCCGGCAACGTCCACAGGGTCTCACTCTGCACCCGACGGGCTGACCCCCTGGGAGCTTCTTTCTGCCTCGCCACGTTTGGTAAGCGATGAGCCCGTAGCCCCGGGGAGCAGGGGGTGCCCGGGGGACGTGGCTGTGGCCCTGGCTGGCGTGGCACGGGGACCTGCAGCATGTCGTGGCCAAAGCCCGGTGCGGCAGGAACGGGCTGGAGACCTGCTCCCCGAAGGCACTAACGCTGAGCGGCAGCCCGCTCGCTTCTGCCTCGCTGAGCCGGAATAATATGTGCCTCCATCAGGCTGGCGAAGCGGGGAGTGCCCTGAAACCAAGCTGCAGCTGCTGGGACGTGCTGCGGCAGCCGGCCAGACGCCCAATTCCCCGGTCATTTTGCCCCCTAGATGGGTACCAGCTGGGGTTACCGTGTAGAGCTGTGGCCCCCGTTAGGGCAGAGCCCCAGTTTCCTTCTTTGCTCCTTGTGGGTCTTTCTGTGGCTGCCTCAGTTTTGCTGCAAGGGCTTGAAGAAGCCCATGGGCTGTGATGGCTTGTTTCTGTGGGCTGGAGCTGGCACAGCGATGGCTGAGCTACGAGCCCTCTATTCCTACCCTGCGAGCAGGTGAATTTGGCAGGAAATGTNCCTTGTGGGTCTTTCTGTGGCTGCCTCAGTTTTGCTGCAAGGGCTTGAAGAAGCCCATGGGCTGTGATGGCTTGTTTCTGTGGGCTGGAGCTGGCACAGCGATGGCTGAGCTACGAGCCCTCTATTCCTACCCTGCGAGCAGGTGAATGCACATGGCCATTGCTTGTGGTGTGTGATGCCTTGTCAGGAGCTGTCTTACGCAGAGGGAAGCTGGGTGCCCTTCCCAGGTGCAACTTTTAAGCAGTTTTCTTTCAAAGCTTCTTTGGAGTCCTCGGCACAGGAAGGGCATGGACCTGTTCGAGTGGGGCCGGAGGAGGCTCCAGAGATGCTGGGAGGGCTGGAGCCCCTCTGCTGTAAGGGGGGGCTGAGAGAATTGGGGGGGTTCAGCCTGGAGAAGGGAAGGCTCCGGGGAGACCTTGGAGCCCCTTCCAGTCCCTCAAGGGGCTCCAGGAAAGCTGGGGAGGGACTCTTGATCAGGGAGGGGAGCCATAGGAGGAGGGGGAAGGGTTTTAATCTGAAAGAGGGGAGATTGAGATGAGATCTCAGGAAGGAATTCTTTGCTCTGAGGGTGGTGAGAGCCTGGCCCAGGTTGCCCAGAGAAGCTGTGGCTGCCCCATCCCTGGAGGGGTTCAGGGCCAGGTTGGAGGGGGCTTGGAGCAACCTGGTGTGGTGGGAGGTGTCCCTGCCCAGGGCAGGGGATGGCTCTGGGCGGTCTTTAAGGTCCTTTTCAGCCCAAACTGTTCTATGATTCCCCTTGTTTTGGTGAGCAGGGCAGGCGGTGGTGCAATGTGCTGTTAAAGAGGCTGCAGGGAAAGAGAAAGGACATGAGTGCAGCAGGGTGTCCCTTTCCTGGGCAGCCAGGTGTGCTGCTCCTTCACCTTTTTGCCGTGTAAGCCAAACTGCTCCGGGCAGTCTGGAAGCTGAAATCCTCCTGTCTTTGTCTGTAGGATGTTTGCATCCTAAATATTGTGAGTTTTGTTTTGCCTCTTGGCTCTGTAACCAGGTATGGGCCAAGCATCATCTCTGCAGCTGCAGTTCCCTTCACGGGCTGACCACTGTGGGCAAGACGTGGTGTTGTGTGCTCTGAGCAGGAGAGCGGTGGCAAGACAGGACACTATCATCTCCATCTGGGTGACCCAGGAGATGGTCTTCAAAAAGGGTGGTGTTGTGGCCTGAGGTTGTAGGTGGTGGTCTTGGGGTGCTCTGCCTTGTGCCCATGGGGGACCTCCCGCCCAGGCAGGTAACAAGTCCACCTGCCCTGTGTGCACCGATGGGTCTTGGTTGCCAGGGCAAAACCTGCATTTTTCCTACAAGAAACTAGAAAAGTGTTTAAGGAGCTGAAACCCAAATTTTCCATTTGTCACAGATCATCAGTAAGGAACAGATTTTCCTGCCTCCTAGGTCTGTTCCCAAAGGGACACCATTCTCGTGTCCCCTCCCTTAGCCTGGCAAACTTCTCTCATGGGTGGGAACCTGTTTGATTACCAGCTTGTGCTTGTTCATGCCCGGTTTTTCCCTGTTCTCCTTGTGCCAGCTTTGTTCATCAGCTCGAATCGCCTCTCCTGGCCCCGTGGGGTCCAGATGGGATGGGCCCTGGGCACCTTCTCCACTGCAGTCCTGCTCTCTGGGATGGGGTGTGCTCCCAGGAGCTGTGTGTGTGTCCTGTGTGAGACGAGCTGTCTGCTCTTTCGTCTCCCTCTGGCCTTTCTCTGCACCTATTTTCATTCATATCAACGCAGGGGACCTTGGACAAGCTGTGTCAGAGCTGCTCTGCTGAAGCTGTTTCCCTCAGTTCACGTTACGGATGTATCAAAAGAGATAAAATCAGGGGACAGTGTTTCTCTGACCCTCCGCTCTTGGAGCGAGGTGGAAATGCAGCCCAAGAACTTGCCTTGGTAGGAGTTGTGTTTCTGCCTGCCCAGGTCTGGAGGAACGTAACTGCTCTGTGCATCTGAGGAAATGCTGCTGCTGAGCCCGTCTGTCCAAGTGTGGACACTGGTACAGCAAATCCCTTCTGCCAGCTCAGGCTGGATCAGCTCTTTCCAGCAGCAGCTTCCCTCTCTGATCCCGGCCCCACACAGGCACTGGAATTGCTACCGAGCCAACGATGCTTCCTAGCATGACCAGACTGGGACCCCTCTGGGATCAGACGGGCTGGATGGGGCGAGCTGGGGTGTGCGATTTGTCCCTTCGTGTGCTTTGGAGACACTTGAGAGCAATGCATTGAGAGGGAAGTGTCATCTGTTCCTCATGGGCTGGAGAGGACCTTTCCCTCCAGTACTCCCAAATGCTTTCTACTGGGGCCCAATTTGTGGGACTTCTGCCTTTTTCAGAACTGCCCGTTTTCTCCCTGTTCTGCTCTCTTTGGTGCTGGTGTAGCCTCTGACACAGACACCACAGGCACCGTCCCCGCACCAGCGGCGGTGGTACCACACTCCACGCACGAGGCCGTGGTCCTGCTGACCCCATCCCTCTTTGTGCCGTGTCCCTGTGTGCTGCCCTGGGAGCTGAGCCGCCCCAGCCGTCCCCAGGCCAGGGCTGAGCATAGAGCTTCCTCCCCTCGAATTACCCAGCACAAAAGCTTCCTTTCTCCTCCCCAGGGCCCATTCATTACTGGGCTGACTCCTCGTCATGCTCGGTTAGACTGGGGCATTTTGCTTTCGTGTTGTAACGGTTGTTACATGCTAATAGCGAGAGGGTTCCCACAGCACCCGAGATCTGCAGATAGCAGAGGGTTGAAGTCTCGGTCCAAGGGGCTGGGGAGGCACGATGAAGCCAGGGGACAATATTCTCACTGTTGTAAATCAGTTTGGCTTCAGTAGAGTTGTCCCGATTTACCCCACCTGGCTCTTGCCTTTACTTTCTCACCCTGCTCTCACGTGCACATAAATACATGCACATAAAGACACACGTTTCCACATGTGCACACACGTGCTCTCAAACATGGACACGTGTGTGAGCTGGAGAGACATTTGAAAGTTCTCTTTCAGTACTTTTTTGAGTGAAAAATGAGATACGAGTTCTCGGAATTGTTTCAGGGTGAACAGTCCTATACGGTATCCCCACCCCAGCAAAACTAAGCCCC